>VZTR01018513.1:632661-663683 GCA_013400775.1 Chaetops frenatus | reverse complement strand
GGATGGTCAGGAGGAGAGAGGGATGGCCAGGAGGAGGGAGGGATGGCCAGGAGGGAGGGAGGGATGGTCAGGAGGAGAGAGGGATGGTCAGGAGGAGAGAGGGGAGGTCAGGAGGAGGGAGGGATGGCCAGGAGGGAGGGAGGGATGGTCAGGAGGAGAGAGGGGTGGTCAGGAGGAGGGAGGGATGGCCAGGAGGGAGGGAGGGATGGCCAGGAGGGAGGGAGGGATGGCCAGGAGGAGGGAGGGGTGGTCAGGAAGGAAAGATGGAAGCGTGGGAAAGCAGAGAGCAGCACCCAGCCCATCCACAGGGTGCTGCTCCCCAGCAGATCGCTGCCTTTCCAGCTGCGTGGTCCACAGCGGCGCTGGGAGGGGATGCAGGGACCATCTGGTCAGCGCTGCTGCTCTCCTTGGCAGGAGGAGCTCTGGGAGTGGTGGCTGGGGCTGCTGGTAGAGCACGAGTGGCTCTGCCTGTCCTGGCTGGCTCAGCAGGAAAACTGAGCTGGAAAAGCCACCAATGTGTCTCCCTGCTGGGAAGGGAGTGAACCATAGCAAGGATGTAAATCAGGTGATGGTTCCCTCTGGAAGCTGGGGGCTGGAGGTGGCTGCTTCAAGGTGAAAATTATCTGGAACTGAGGGTTTGGTGTTTTTTTTCTTTGTAGCTGGTTTGTGATTTATACATCTGCTTTTATGAACTTGATTTCCTCAGTTGAACCTTACCTCCTGCATCCAGATGCTGCAATTCAGCCGTGACTGTGGTCTAACAAATGTTACCCTCGTCCACTTTGTCTTTTGTATTGGTTTCATAAGAAACCAGAGTGTGAAAACACAGCACCATCAAACCTCGATACAGCAGCTTATTCTGCAGTAAACAGGATAATCAATTGCTCAGTATCCCAGCGTCTGCTAACATTGCTGTTTGAAGTATGTTTTTCAGTGAAAAGATGGCTCTGCATAATGCATAAAACCTCTCATCTCCATCAATATCACTGGCCAACAAGGACCGAGCTGGAATTTTGAACTGAGTAGGAGTTCACTCTTTTACTACTCTTGCTTTTTTAAAAGTTAACTTTTTCTTAAAATGGATTGTCACCATCCTTTTGGAAAAGACTGCAAGGACTGGGGAAAGAAAAATTTTTCAAAATGGCTAATTGAGCTATAGGAAAATACAATTTTTGAAAGGAAAAATAACTCTGCTAGTCAATGCATTAACTCATGTCATGACTTTTTAATAGCAATGTTATAGGTTAATTAATATCTGTGCTGTCCTTGTGCCTACCAGAGTTATTCACAAAGGATCATGGTCTCATTAGGTAGGACTCCCATAAAGACAATACTTCTATAAGTGGTTTAATATCTGTGTTCGTGTGTGCAAATGATTCCCTATTATCAGCAGAAAAGGCTATTAAAGGAACCAGAAATTAAAATACCTGCACACTGTTGAGATTCTGACTGAGGGCTTAGGGTGGAAGTATTTTCTCTTGGATTTTCCTACACTTTGGCTTTGTTAACCTGCTTTGGGAGCGAATTCAGGCACTGAGAGCTACAAAGTGTTTCCCTTTCAAGGACCCTGCTTGCTCTTGTGCAGCAGCCAGGATGGCAGTGATGGCAGTGATCGGCCTCCTCTGAGCATCAGCGGCTGCTAACACAGGATTAATGTTCCATGGGGCTCTCGGTCTGCTGAGGGAACACAGCAAATGCCTGAGGTAATGCAGCGTTCCTCCCTGGAATAGAGAGGGGGAAAATAGGCAAAACGACCTTTCAGCTGTGAAAGTGAATGGAAAAGGGAGTGTCTGTGTCTGAAATGGAAGAGGCAGAGAGGGCTGGGTGAAACACTCCCCCTGTCAGAAGGGAAGGCTGAGGAAAGCCATCATTTTTGTCTTCTCGTGTATGTTTGACACGTACATCCCCTCTCTTCCCTTCTCTCTTTGCTTCCCTGTAGCTCTGAACTGTCCTGTTCACCAGAAGAAATGGGGTGGATGGGATAGCATAGCAAAAAATCGTGGTTTCTGCTGGAGCTTCCAGCCTGATGGTGGTCCCCACCATGGCAGTGCAGGGATTTCAGCAGGTCTGGTTTCCAGAGAGCTTTGCAGCTTGAGAAGAGCAACACACACTGAGAAGTGGGTACTAACAGCTTGGACCTCTCGCTTTTGAGAGCATTTGTAACAATTCAAACAGATAATTGTGGCAGCTGTACCTGAAACGTTCTGTGGTGTGGTTTCCATGGCCAGAGGGATGAGTAAGCACAGCCCAGAGGAGAGCTGAGCATCCCCACAAACCCTCCACCAACTGCACACCCAGAGAGGCCAAGGGAGGGACAATCACCTCCCTCTGCTCAGCCAGGACTCCCGGGATGGGGTGAAGTTTGCCTTGCAGAATGGTGGTGTCTCCCAGACCTGCTCACACCCTCTGTCTGTCAGGAGCTGGGATGCAGCACCAATGTGGCAGTGGGAGTTCTGGGCTACATCGAACTCAGATTTTGCAGTGAAATGGTAAAAAAAAAACCCTTGGGGTACTGTTGATCCTCAGATTCGGGCTGGGGTAAGAAGCCTTAAATGTTAAACCTCTTTGTTAGCTTGCTTTCCTTGGAACAGTATAGACACCTCTGAAAAGAAAAAAAATGAGAGGTTTTGTGGGAGGTTTTTTTGGTAGGGTTTTTTTGGGGGAGGGGTTTGGTTTTTGATTTTTTGGGGGGAGGAGGCTGTGTTTTTTTTGTTTGTTTGTTTGCTTGTTTGTTTGTTTGGCTTGGTTTGGTTAGTTTTTTTGGGGTTTTTTAAATTTTTTTTTTTTTAGTTTTTTTACTACTGCAGCCTACTTCCTAGAAAATGTCTTAGGACAAAGAATTATATGAGACTTATAAAAACCAGTAGGAAAATCTGCCTTTTACTGAGCTTTCCCCAGGAAGGAATACTTGTCAAGTCGACAGGACCAGAGCTGCATCTTCCTTTGAATCTTGAAAAGCAGATCACAGGCAAGACTAAAGGAAATGGTGACCATTTGGTTCCTGGAGAGAAACCCAATTGCTTCATTAAAGAAGAGTTGTCACATGCTTGTTTCTTAAATCCTGCTAAATACCTGCTTAGCAGCATTATTGACAGGCTTTTCTCATGAACATTGAGCTGTTAAGCTGCTCCTGGTTTACAGCAAGAGGTTAAAGGATTTCTCAAAGCCCCCAATGAAAGCCTTACTAACTGGATTAACTGCTAACATGGATTTAGGCTTTGAGTAAGATTAACCCCCATTGCTCAAAGTAGGTTCTCCTTGTTCATCTTTTCTTCCCTTTGTCTTCTTTCTTCCCAGCTTTTCCCTATTTTTATTGTAAGGAATAAGGGGAAAAGAAGCCTCTGTGCTTGTGTTTGAGCAGTGGGACACTGGAGGCACCCCCTGGGCTGGGTGGTGGCTTGGCCCCATCAGATGTGACAGCTTCTGCAGGGCCTTTGGAAAACGGGGGAAGCTCTGATAAGAATAAGGAGAGTTATCAATTGGTCTGCAAATTTGGCTTCTGCTTGCCTTAGCTTAGATATCCTCAGCAGCATGAAAATCATGAACTCTACTTGATAAAGTGATTTAACTATTGACACACCTGGCTGAGCAGTTAGCAGAGAAAAGTACCTCAAACTGGATAACCCATGGTCTTCATAGCACCAAACACCTGAAGTTCATCTCATTTAGGCTGTAGTTAAATGTGTGTTTCTTCAGCATTTTAGGAGGACTGAAGCACCAGCTGAGCTCCTGCTTTTGGCTGATTGTTTCTGCCATTGCACTGTTCTCTGGGCAAGGGTTTGTGAGCAAGTTAAAGCATCTACTGCCCCATTGAAAGGCATTACCCTCTCAGTCTGGATCCCTAATAAAGGGGTGATTTAGAGGCATTACCCTCTCAGTCTGGATCCCTAATAAAGGGGTGATTTAGAGGCATTACCCTCTCAGTCTGGATCCCTAATAAAGAGGGAATTGGCAGCCCCACTCTGCTGTGTGATGCTCCTGGGGATGGTCTTGCTAAGTAGGGTCTGCTCCAGGCCATTTCACAGGACCTGCAGTGCAGGCTCTGTTAGCAAACGCTGCAGGGTGTCAGGGGAAAGCAAACAGAGATGTTGCCTGGAAGGAGCCAGGGCACAGCACTGTGGTTGCTCTTGCCTGACCAAACTGGCACATGAGTTGATTCCCAGCCCAGAAAGGAGATCAAGGAATGGAGCCAAGGCCTTTTCTGCTTCTCTGTCATCTGCTCACTGCACTGCTCAGACCTCTCAATTACCTTTTGTCCCAGAGTGACCAGGGATGCCATGGCCATGTGATGTCCAGCCCACAGGGGTCACAGCCTGGGCTGGCAAAGTGCTCCTCTGTCCCTGGGGAGGGAATCTTGTACCAGGGCCACTCAGAGTCCCCCCCAGGGTGGTGCCATGTCCCCAGGGATTGGAGCTGTCTCATTTAGCTCTGTCTGCTGTGCTGGCTGGGATCTAGGCCCAGCTGGCTGAGGACCATGTTGCTAAACAGAGAGTGAAGTGTAAGGAGCTCTTGCAGAGTGTTTGTACCCCACTGAACATCACCCCTGAGTGTGCCCAGCTCCTGGCAGCCCTGGGTGCAGCTGGCTCTCACAGTGTCACTGTGCTTTTCAGACAGTGCTGTTTCTAATTGTGCTGGCTGATGATCCCAGAGGGCATTCAGGAGGTCTAGCAGTCCCCTGCCTTTCTCTGGGCCCCTTGGGGGTTTATGCACATTTGTTCTGCTTTGTGGCCAGCCCCAATCTCAAACTGCTGAGACTCTTCCCCTCTAAAAACCATCAGCAGGATCCAGACTACCCTGCTTTCTCATTTCTCTCCAAAACTCATCATCTCCCCTGTGCACTTCTTAATCTCATGTTCTCTCAGTCCCTCCCAGCTGCCTTTATCAGCATCTAATCCATTTTATCTGAATTGCTAACCTGCTTTCTGGCTTCCCCTCCACCTTTCTTACCCCCACCAAATGTCTCTTTAATCTCCCATCCAATCCTCCCCCCTTTTCCCAGAGAGCAACTCCTCCTCCTCCTCCTCTCTCCTCCAACCCTTCTGCCTTCTCTGCTTTGTCCCTGTTCTGCACCAACACCCCCCCAGCTGCTCAGCATCAGCCTGTTCCTGCCTCCTCACTGCCAGGGGAATCTCTCACACCTTTCCTGTACTGATTCCTCCCCACACCTCACTAAACATCCCAGGGGGGGCTCCAGGTCACTCCTTTTTGTGCTTTCCATCAGCAAGTGCTGATTTCCTCCAGGCAGTCGATCTCTCCAGGTGTGTGGCACAGCTGATGCTGTCACCCAGGGCCAGTGGCTCTCTGCAGGATCTCTGACAAAGCTCTCAGGGGGTGACATGGCCTGTCTGCCTGCTGGCACCTCTTGCTCTCAGCAAGTGCAAGGACCTCCTGAAGCCTCTCCAATCTGAGGCAGAGCTGCATTTCTCTGCAGTGCTGGTGCACTTAGCTGAGCACTCGGGGGCCATTCATATCCTGCCTCCCCTCTTTGGACACCTGAACAGTTATTTGTGGAATTCCTGATGGTTTGATGTGTGGCATTTTACAGCACAGCTCTGTCATATCCTTTTTACATCAGATGATAAAATTAATGTTTCCTAGCACTATGACCTGCAGTGGGACTGGCCAAAGGAAACGAAGAGGGGAGAAATAAAATGAAAATCTATCAGAATCACCAGAAGGAAGTGGGCTGTTTGTGGGGCCCAAGGGAAAGTGACCCTTCTGATTTAGTGTGGTGATTGGAAAGGGTTATGGGTACATGGTTTGGAATGTGGCAAGATACACCACAGCTCTTAATGTAGCTCTTTCCTCTCAGGGTATGAATTCACCTGCAATGTGACAAGCATGAAAGCAGAGAGGTTGGATCTTCCTTTTTGTTCTTACAGATACTCCAGAGCTCTTCTGAGCTCTGTGCAAGTTGAACAACATTAAGTTTCTCCAGTTTATTCTCTCTATTCCTTTAATTCCCTCTGAGCTAAGGGAAGCCAAACCTTTGATGCATTGATAAGACTTTGCTTCCCACTGCCTGACATTCAAACACCCCTTCACTGCAAATGCAGGGGCTCTGTCTGGGGAAGGGCCCAGCCTTCAATTGCACAGCAGTCAGGAGACCCCCTGCCCTCCTGATCTTCTTAAGGGTCTGTTTTTGAAGAGCTCCTCATAGCAACTGTGGCATAAAAGCACTTGAGTGTGACTAAGTATTGGCCTTGATGGATTTCCTAGGTCTAATCCCCAGCACATTATCCCAGCGTTGGCTTTACAAGAGGAATGATGAATTTTAATAGCAAATCAGAGACTTTCTGGTGTTCGGTTTCCCCCTTTAAGGGAGGCACCAGGCAGAGGTAAAAGCTGTGAGATCTGAAATGGGCTGTGGCCACTTCTCTGCCTTGGCAGACAAGGTGGAGGCAAGTACTGACTTGAGCCTGAGATCTGAGCCTGGTGAGCCTGATCCCCCCCTGCCTCTGCCCAGTGGGTTTGTTATGGGACACATTCTGGCAGCCCTGTCTGTTCCTAACAGACACAGAGACACAGATGAGGTGCTGTGTCACAGCTTTGGGATTTTTCCATGTCACCTTTCACTCCTGGGAGACCCATCATTCTCCCAGGACTCCATTGGAAGTAACTTAATAATCTTAGCCCTGGAACAGGACTGACTTGCTCATGGGGCTAATTTCCTTGTAGTCTGCTCCCCCAGTGCTGATCTACATGAGTGCTTTATATTAAAGTGTGCAATTTGTGATATTTCATAGTTGAGAAATGCTTGCCAGGTGTTATTGGTTTGGATTTTGGCATGTAATGGCCAGGGCAGCAAGCACTAATAGATGGTTCTCTCTGACCATTTTCAGCAGTCACCTTGCCTACTTCTTGCTGACATAGTTCTTACGGTAATTAATGAGCTGGCACATTCCTGGGAGCCTTGTCAATGAATTAATCTCTGCACAGAGGGAACAGATGAACACAGGTTTCCTCCTGTTGTCTCTGGCAAACAGGGGAGATGGAGAACCCGCAGGCAGGCAGAGAGGGGGCTGTGCAAGGAGTCCCTGCTTTAACAGCGGCTGAAATTATGCATCTTGCATAATCTATATTTTTGTACATCTGGTTTTATCCTCTTGAGCCCTCGTGTGTCTGATGAGAGTGTCCAAGGTGGTTACTTTTCCTGGCAAGGGAGTGCAGCTCAAAATTAACTCAGTGCTGCAGGAGGAGGAGAGCTTCAGCTCTGTCAGTTGTGTGAAGCCATCTCTGTGGAATAATTTTGTCCAAGTAAGCAAAGAAAGGTGAGATATAGAAGGATGATCAACCCGAGCTGCTCCTCTTGATAATTTGTGTTTCAAGATTGTCAAACTCCAGGACTGAGGCTGGAAGTGAAACAAGGAGGAACAACAGTACCTTCTTGAGGGTCTCCAGGGGCAGGCTTTGTCCCACTGGAGAAAATGTCCATAAAGACAGTGAAGGAACATTTCCTTCATCCTCCTGAGCACAACAGATTGTAGGGACCCCCATGGCCTTGCACTGCCCTTCTTTTCTTCTGAATCTCATTATGCTCAGAGGCTGAGTGAGTTTGAAAGAGCCTCTCCAGGCAGCTCCTGACTTGCTGTCCCCAAGGACCACGTGTCACAGCTGACCTGCTGCTCCCCCTCTGCAATGTTTTATTAAACATTGGGCAAAGCCCCTTCATGAATTATTGCTAAAGGCTAGGGAAAGAGGGATGGGTGGTGCTCCCACAAGTTGTTGGTAGTGAATAAGGCAGAAAATGTGAATCTAAAGATTTTGTGGTTGAAACTACTGAGCTCTGCCTTGAGACTTTATTGGGGTCTGAGTTGCTGTTGCCTTCTTTGAGCCACCTCCTGGTAAGGGGGCAAGTGGATCATTACACATCCTGTTAAGTGTTCAGGAGTCACTCCTGAAAAAGAGGAGAAATCTCTCCTCCTCCAATGGGGCACTCCTAAAGGACAAGGTTTTCATTTTTGCAGTAGAAGTGGAAATGACTCTATGATGTGGGTCAGGGCAAGCCCAAGATTTGATTTGCTGAAATGTCCAGCACAAGGTCTTTGGTTGTGAATCACCTGGGCAGAAGGATGTTTAACTTTTGAGCTGTTCCTTGGTTTAGACAGAGTATTAGGATAATATCCCAGCTGCACAGCCAATGTTGTATTAGAAATCCCAGGGCTGCTGGTATTAATCCCAGCACTGGTCTAAAGTAACTCATGCCTCTGTTAGGAAAGAAAATTATGTATTTGCTTGAGGGACAAGGTGATCTGTGAGAACTAAGAAATGAATGTTTCCTTAGGGTGTCTGGGAGTGAGACATAGAATTTATCATCTGGTTCAGTACTTGCTTGCTTTTCCCCCTCTAGCTGATAGCCTTAATCAACCATGGGGAAAACTCTTAAGGTTATGGCATATCTCTGTTTATTTAATTGTCCAAGAGATTAAAAAATGGCCTAAACTAAGGTCAAGTCCATCCACAGGTAATGAGGGGATTGACTTAGGTAAAGAAAAGATAGAAACTGGCTACAGTTCTGCAGTGAAGCCACTAACTAAGCTCTTGGAGAAAAGCTGGGTTATTGCTTGCCTGTGGGATACTGGCTCTGCCCTGGACTGTGCATGTTCTGCTTCCACTGTCACCAAAGACATCTCAGTGATAGAAACAAAAGGAAAGCAACACTGGTTTTTATAAAAATGTATTTCCCATTTTGGTCAAAAGGGGAATCCCCCAGGCCTCTACTTTTCTAAAATCATCCAGGTCCATCAGAGCGTTTCCAAACCAATTTGTCTTCATTTCAGGGGCTGAGTGCCTGTAGGAACAGGGAGAGCAGTGATTGGGTGCTACCCCTTGGATGTACAACCCAACCCCAACCCACAGCTTCAAAAGGACTTTCACAGGGTTTCTTCAGCTTCAGTGGATTGCACTGAGCTGGATTCTGCACTGGTATTTCAGCTGTACTTTCATCAAACTAGAATTACACTAAAATGTCAGCTGGAAGAACACAGGAATACTGCACTCACACCCAAGGACATTTTTTCGTCAGTGATGCAGCTAACACACACATGTCCAGTCCAGCATGGATACAGTGCCTGTTTTGCTCTATTGAACTGCTAAACTATTTTTTGGTTCATGTAAGTGCTCTGAAACTGCAATGATATAAACAGACCAGAAATTTCTACAGAGAGCTGAAATATTTACCTACCTCTGCCTTCATACTGCAGGATCCCGGGAGGATTATGGTAAATTGCTCTCATTTGTGACCCCTAAGAAAGAGGTAGATACATCCAAATTTTATGGCTGAATGAAGTTCCTTTAAAGTGTTCACACACATCCTTTGATGCTTCTCACATTGTGAGAAGCTGTGGATGCCCCATCCCTGGAAGTGTTCAGGGGCTTTGAACAACCTGGTCTACTGGAAGGTGTCCCTGCCCATGGCAGGGGGGGAAATGAGATGAACTTTAAGGTCCCTCCAACCCAAACCATTCTGTGATTCCGTGATTCTGTCTGGAAATATTCACAGCTCAGGGTGTTCTCAGCTGATCTCAGGGTGTTTGTCAGCTAATTTAGATGTTGAAACCATTTGATGGCAAGAGAGAGGCTCCCTCTGTGGTGTTTCCAGAACAAAACTGGGTTGAGAGGTGTCTCAGATGTTTCAGGTAAAACTTCCCACAAAGATCTGTTGTGTTGTTGTGAATTAACAAAACAAGATCCATCTCGGTTGGATGGGAGGGAGAAGATGGAAACCTGCCAAGAACATGCAATATGAACCAATAAAATAAAAAATGTTCTGGCAGCCCTCATGTTAGAAATCACGTTGTGTGGCACTTATATTAAATACAGTTTTTGGTTTATGGAAGGCTGTAGCTGGTGGCTTCAGTTGTTTCACACAGAACAGTTCCACTGGCTATTTTTGGCTAAGCACTTTGAAGTGTTTTCTTTTTAAGTCTTCTAAGCAACTTCTGTTTTAACTGTGCAGATTATCCCAAACTACTTGCTCAAATGTCAGTTCAAAACCAAAAGTGCCAAATACGGTTTTTTATGTTCTTGACCATGTCTGTGTTTTATCATCTCATTGATCTTTCTGATTTCTTTCAGTAGCCATCACCTTTGGATGTAGCATTCACCCTTGGAGAAAAATCTGTTATCTTCATGATCCTTTTTAAAACTGTTTATTTTTACCATTCCCTCTTGGGTTTATGTCACAGATCCTGGTCACAGCACTCACCAAGGAAGTCACTTGTGGTTTCCCTAGGGCACAGCACATTGGCATGTTCTGTTTCCCAATATTTTGACTCTGAAGCAGAAGTTTGACACATCTGCTCAAAACATCTGTGTTGTCTAGAGTGTTTGATCACACTGAGTGGATCAAAATGACCTTTGTTTTCTCAGGCTTTCTTTCTCTCACCAAATGTTACAGTGAATTTAGATCCTTTCAGGCAAACTACCCCAACCCTTGCCATTGTCTACAGCAAATGTCATCTGAAGCTGTGCTGACCACCTCTCTCATATTTGGCAGTCTTATTGAAATGGTATCCTTGCAAGTCCGGTTTAATTTTCTATTTCCTTGGTCATTTTTTCATCTCATTATTCATTGTTTTCCATCTGGAAGCTGAGGTATCTCCAAACCTTGCACTGACCATAAGGCTTTTATGGGCCTCTTTTCTTCTCCCCTGGGGGCTGACCACAGGAAATCCAGGCAAACCCCAGTGTGGCTCTTTGCCTCCCTCAAGTGACTGGCACAAACACCGACCTCTGTGCAGCTCGAACACCCTCCTGGGACTCAGAGCCTCAGGTGTGCTCTTCTCCTTGAAGAAGCTCGCCTCTCTTTTTTCTCTTGTTTCTTTGGGAACATAAAGCTGCAGATTTTTAAATAGAGGCGTTTTTCTTTGCCTGAGCACATCAGGATGAGAGAATGATGGCCTCAGGGCCTCCTCTGACACTGCTGCTTGAGAGAGCTGCTCCAGACTCAACTTTTCCAAGTCTCATCACTAGCCCATCTGACTTTCTAGCAGTCTGAGAAATTCCACTTTTAAGCTTTCTGCCCAGGTCTGTCTCAATAGCTGAGGTGGTGAGAGCAGAGCTTGCTGAACTGGGCGTGGGGGAAGTGAAGGTGCTGTGCTGCTTCCACCCCACCTGCTGTGAGGCCCTGGGTCATCTCCTAGGCTTGGCAGGTTTTGCTCATTACACGTTGTTACTAAAGCTGTGCTGAGGAGATCAAAGCCAAGGTTGCTTCAAAAGAGTTCAACTCAAGCTCAGGACATTGCAGAGTTGTCCTTTAGTTCCTTTGTCATACATACCTTCTTTTTTCACTGTGTCCTTTAGCTGTCCATATCCTTTTCCCAAAGTCACCAGACAGCTCCAGTCAGGGCAATGGCACGTGAATAAACAACATGAGGGACAGTTGAAGAGAGAATTCCCAACTGGCTGCCTCCCTCCTCAGCAGCAATGATTAACCCAGCTCTGAATGACAGAGTGCAATAAAACGAAGACAGCTCTGTCCTTGATGCATAATAAGTGAAAGACTTGTGGGAAATATCTTTGAAAACTTTCCCTCCACTAAGAGTGGACAAGTGAGCACAGCCCTTTTCTGTCTGCCTTTCTCTTCACTCAGCAGCAGCCCAGAGCTGAGCCTTTGGTGTTTTTGCCCTTCTCTTTCCTACCTTCTTTTGCAGCTCCTATAGATAAAAAAATAATGTGGCTTTTCTGGTGTCCTAACCCCATTCTGTCACTCCTGCTGCACTCCTGTGGAACGTGTGTTATCCCAGGATAAAGCTGCTGTGCAGCCAGCATGGAAATGATATTGGCAAAGCTGTAATGGAGGCAGGAATTTATATCTGTGGCCAGGTGGAGTTCTGAGGGATTGTAGCTGAGCTAATAATACCTTGCTGCAAGCCACTGAATTCAGCTACATCATTTGGGGCAGGAAAATCTATTGGTTCTATTCAAGTGTGGCTACCACAGCAATATAATTTTTGTTTGAAAAAAGAAGTGTTTACTTTTAATTGGAATGAATGCCAGTCACTTGTCTCACACTGAAAAAGAGTTAATGAGAGGGAAGTATAAAGAGAGGAAAATACTTGAAAATTAAAAATATTTTGTTATGACTAATTATTAAATATCCCCATTTTAAAGTCATTATTACCTGGAATTAGGCCAAGTGTAGCTGACAAGTCAAGGAGTAAGTTTGTGTCTGGGTAACTTTGGAGTACCTCACCTCTTGGGCCAGAGAGGCAGGGGAACAGGGACCCCCACCAGGCACCCCTTCCTTCCTCCACCCTCACTTCCCAGTGCTTGGATCGAGCCCTGCTTGCTCGCTCACCCCTGTGCCACAGCTGATGCAGCCTGAATCCTGCCTCTGTGGAGATGTGGCTGCAGAGTTTTTGAGGGTGCTGCTTTGAGGAGTCACTGATTGCTTTCGACTCCAATTTTCCATTCCTACCCGGTCTGCTGTCCCTCAAGAAGTGGGTACATCCCTCAGTGCAGAGCTGGCCATGGCACAGCTGGAACAATGCATGTCCTGGCACAGCCTTGGCATCAGTCTTGGGAAAGTCTTAACCTTGGCTTTCAGAGTGAAGAGTCAGAGAGAACAAAATACATCCTTTCCCATCTCTTGCTACCTTCCCCCACCCCATTCAGGCTGCACTGTTACAAAGCTGGTGCCCCCTCCATGTCTCCAACATCTTCATGTAAAGAGCTTTGCTGTCCCTCTCAGCCAAGGTATCCCAGGGTATCTTTCAGCTGCTAAAGGCATTGTTTTCTGTTTATCTTCTTCTAAGCTGCTGCTCCAGCGGAGCTGCAAAATTAACATTGTGCTCAGCAAAACGGTCTGTGTGAAACAAGGGCAATTTCTACAGAAATATCCATAACCCTTCACATTAAAATTTGGCTGTTAAAATTCTGGCACCTCTCAGAGGTCACTCTAACCTAGTTAAGTTCTGTTAAGAAAAGCTGCTATTATGGCTCACAGCTTTTTTTTTCTCCCCTACAATATTGCCTCCATTTGGCTTGTGCTCTTCAGCACTCCCCTCTACCTCCCCTGCCCTGCTCCTGCCTTTCCTGCTTTAAATTGCTTTGTCTCATACATTATTAAAGACTAAACTTAACTACCTAGACACCATGAAAAGTACTGACTAGCAGGGTTAAAGTTCCTGCAGTGTTTCCTTGTTTCTTCTTTTCCCTGGTTGGTATTTTGACCACAAATGAAGCACGTTGAGGGAGGCTCCCTGTAGAAAAGGTGCTGGGCTGGAACAGAACAGATGTGAGTTCAGTTCCCTGCTGTGACATGGGTTTCCTGTCTGTCCTTGGATATATCATTTAATTTGTCTCTCTCATTCTGTCTCGTTCCCCGCCTCGCTGCTTTGCACATGATAATATTTGTTTTCACCATCCAGCATATCTCATTGTGTTTCTTCTAGTGCAAAATCTGTATTAACCAATGTGTACACAGGACTATGGAGAGTAGGACTTCAGTCTTTGGACATAAAATTTGATAATACCATCCAAATAAATACATTCAATAAATGCCTCTCTATCCAGCTCATTTGTCATGACTATATGATGTTTGAAACAGAATGATGTTGAAGTTAAACTTGATCTCTCTTGCCTGAAGCTTTTAATGAAGTAAAAAGGAGAATATTTCATTCCAATGTTAATGGGACAAGTCTATGACCTTAAATAGAGTCCTGCTGAATTTCTCTGGGGGATAAATACACAGCTATATAAATCATAGAATAATAAAATATCCTGAGTGGGAAGGGACCCACAAGGTTCATTGAAGTTCAGCCCTACACAGGACACCCACAGGACTCACACCCTATTTAGAGCCACTCCTTTGTGCAAGATTCCCTTTTATCTGTTGAATGGTGATTCCTGGATCACCAGCTGTCCTGCTCCCATGGCACAGGGCTCATGGGCTCTTCAGGGTGCATGGCAGTCCTGGCTTTTATAGAGCAAGTTTCAAGGAAAAACGTGCAGAAAAAGAATAGCACTTGGCACATTAAGGCAGAAGAGAATTCCCTAGCAGGCAGGGGAAGAACATCTCACCTGCAAAACAAGTGAATATTTCTGGAACCAGGCAGGATCACAGATTGGCTTTGAGGTTGCAAGTGCCATTGCAAAGTAGGAAAATGCTTGTGCCAGTGTAGGTGGGCAAACCAAGGATGGCACAGAGGGGCTGGGCAGAGAAACTTTGGGCAGTTCTCCCTAGGGATCTCCTGTTTTCTGGCAAGGAGATAAAGCAAACCTTGCTTCTCCTTCATAGGTGGCAGCATGAAGCTGCAAGAAGTTTATTCTCAAAATGTGCTTGAAAGAACTGTTGTAGAGTCCACATTCCTCATCATATGGATAAAAGTGACTAAATTAGGGCTACTGAAAACAGCACCTGGGATGAAAGTGGATCTCCTCCTCCGTGCAGAAAGGAAGGTAATCACATTCTGAGGGCCCTAGAGAGCTCCTATGTCTGACACTGATATGGAGAAACAGACTGGAAAAGATCAGCCTGACAAACAAAAATATATTTATACTGCAGCAATCAAAGGGACACAGGCACTGGACCCTGGGAATGTTGCCTTTCTCTTTTAGGGGCCTTATCTGATAGTGGCAGAACCATTCCCTCGTGTGTTCAGTTATGAAGCTACTCCAGGATATAAAAACTTCTATACTGCAAGGTTTTGAGCTGGCAGAGGAGCACATTGCACTGGCTCCACTATGCAGGTAGTTTTGGGGGTATCAGTGAAACTAATTGCATTACTGAAAGTTAGTCCAGGGCTTAAGTTATCATGCAAAATAAAGTGGCAGAGGCTCACTCATCACCTTGGTGTAACACACTGTGGGTTATTCTGGGCAGCCCCCTGGCTTGTTGAGAGGTTTATAAGGACTCTGCAATTTCACTGCAGGAGACTTTGCCATAGTTCTTTTTGACCCCATCCTTGGGATTTTGCATGGGCTGGGGTCTCTTTAGTAGCTTTATAGGATCAGAGAAAAAAACCAAACAGGGGAGAAGGGGTTTTAAGAGTTTTCTTTATCCATTTTTCTCCCCCTCTAGCAAGGATCAGCTATCTATCTATATAATTTCTGATGGATGTTTGTTCTTTAAAAGCCTCCAACAGTGAGACTCTACCCTGCCTCAGGCAATATATTCCATCCTCTACTTCCCTCAGCATTAGGAAGTTTTTCCTGAAGTCTAACCCTCATATCTCTTGCTGTCACTTAAGCCCATTATTTCTCGTTCTTGCCACCTGGTTGAGGCAAACAGATTATTTCCTTCTTCTTTCCAACAACCTTTAAACAATTGATGGCTCTCATGCTCTCTCCAGTGTTTTTCTCATGTTCTCTCCAGTGTTTTTCTCTCCTCTGCCTGAACCAGCAGCTCCCTCATTGCCCCACATAGATCATGGTCTTTGATAGCTCTCATTTCTCTCCTCAGGAATTTCTGCAATTTTTTTTTTTTGGGGGTCCAGTTCCCCCAGTGGGATAAAACTGAGGTTTTATTGATACAAGCTGAAGGAAATAAATCAGTTACCTTTGCTTACAGCTCATGACAAATTCCCATCGTCACCTTACACTTGTAGAAAGATAATTCAAACTAAGACAGAAATTGGTGGGAAATAGGTTTCTTCTTGTGGCAACTTATCTGTTGTCTTTCAGATGATCCTATTAAGTTTTATTACAACTCTGGTTCTTTCTCCAAATCATTCAATCTCTAGCACAGCTGGTACTTCTGAGGTGACCACACCTACATCAGTCCCTTCTTTGGGTGTTGACATTTGAGTGGGTGCTGGCAGCTATTCCCGAGGAATCAGGGTCACAGGAATTACCCAGTCTCACAGACCCTGACTTTGAAAGCAGAGTGTTTGGGGGTGGAATTGTGGTATTTTCGTCCCCTAAGAAACAACAAAGTGGCTGATATTGGACATCGGCTTCCAGATGAGCAAATGGGAGCCAGCTGGTCACACTTTTTTTCACTTTTTTCTGTTGTAACTTGGTTTTGGAGATCCTTTCATGTGCTTTGAAGGAAAGCCGGGCCAGCAGAATTAACTCTGTGCTGATACAGCATAGGAACATCTTCTCCTCATTACTGACACCAGACTGTTGCCCAAAGACAGAGAAAATGGAATAAGAAAGGTCAGTGTGATTTCACTGCCTGAAGGACACCTGTGTTGGATCCCACTCTGAGACATAAAAGTGATAATGAGACACTCACTGAAAGTATGAGAAAGAGCAATCCAAGCCTGAGTCCTGAGAGTACTCCTGATGGCACAGGATCATATCTCACACTGTCTTCTTGGCTCTGATGAGCACATGAGGTAGAAGCTTTTGTTGTGAAGGGAAATTGGTAGATATGAAAGACATGGACAGAAAAAAAACCATCTTTCCTTCCAGGAGGTTCCTAACTGTGGCCTTTGACTTCAAAGCAAGGTTTGTAAGGAATAGATGATGTTGAGAGGAGATGGAGAGCTTTGAAAAGTTTTGGTGGGTTTTGGGTTAAACCTTCCTCACTTCTTCCCACTGAGACTGTGTAAAGGCCCTTCTCCATGTTTGTCCCTGGGTTGGAGCCTCAAGTCCTTAGAGATGATCAAAGAGCCTGTAGTGAAAACAGGCTGATTTTCCACAGCTTTTGAGTCTGGGTTGAGTTCTTCTACTAAAACATAAAAGTTCACAGAGGATCATTTCTCTCAAAGAAGGGAGACAGATTCTTTTTTTTCCATGTGTAGATTTTGCAGCTGACTCCAACTGGTGGCATTTTCCAGCTCTGAAGGTCTTCAATAAAATCCAAATTTGGTGTATTGAGATCAAGGTCTCTCCTCCTATATTGTAATTTTTAGATGCAAGGGCTGCCTAATTGCACTGTGGGAATCCTTTTTAGAAAGTACCTCCTGACAGGGATGCTCTTTAAAAAAGGCCATTAGTCTTGTGACAGTGCATCAGGGAATTCCCAGTGAGTTCAGTTCATTAGTGAGGCAAACCTTGCTCAGGCTCTTCCCCTGTGAAATGGAAATTGGTCTAAGGAAATCAGGAAGGAGACACCATGGAACACAAAAGCAGGGACATTTTGGATGGGACAGCAAAGCATCTGGAAGGTTTTGGCCCTAATGTAGTCAGTGTCTTTTCCTTTGGCACAAATCTGCTGGGGGGTGTGACCCTCTACATAAAGCCCCATGGCCTGAGATTCACTCAATGTCCATCACAAAGGTCTGAAACTAAGGAGAGATTCATTTAGGGAGAGATCCAGGTGGCCATAATTTTAATGCTCCTACGGATTCCCACAATTATCTGGGATGTCCACACTGGGCTTTTGGAGACCCAGCACTTTCAGAAATTCTGTGGGAGATGCTCAATTATCTGAAGTGGTATCAAACACCTGAGCTTAGGGACCTGAATTGATCCTAGAAATGGCACTTGGAGATATCTAAAATCTCCAAGGACAATTCAGCCCATCTGAAAATATCTGTAGAAAGTAGAAGTGTGAGAGTTTTGGAGGGAATTCCACACCTTGTACTTGAATTTGCCTATTATTGGAAATTTATGACTCAGTCCTCACATGGGGTCAGCCCAGTAGCTTTCAGCCTTAGGCCCTGATCCTTCTGGTGAACTGGTGCAGATGGGAAGGATAACACAAAACAGGGACCATAAGATTGTTGTGCTAAAGAACAAAACTGGGGCACATTTGAAATCATCATGAGGGAAAATGGGAAGAAACATAGAAACGTCAAATTCACTTTTAATGGTGTTAATGTAAAAATAAACATTCCAATATTCAGGCCATGTTTTCACCCTGCTATACTGTGATTCAAACTTGCTATAAGACCCCAGGCTTCAATATTGTTATGTTTTTCTGTCAAACTTTTTTGCTGGTAGCTACAAACACCTGGAAACCCCAGCAGTATCAGCAGAGCACCGTGCTGTCCTCATGCTCCAGGGAGTGTGAGAGAAGCTGGCTGCAGATTGTGTTGACTGGCCCACAGCAGCCCCAGCACATTTAACTTCAAAACATGGTCAAGTGCTGTGTCAGCTCCCCTGCACACTGAGAGCTGCCCTGGCTGGCAGCTGTGCTCCTGGAAAGGAAACATGGAACCAGCAGCTCTGCCATGTGATCTTAGATGTTTTACTCACCATAATTAATCCATGGAAAATGTTCCTGCCCTTCCCAGTTCCACAGCTCTGCTGCTGTTTCATGCCCTGCCATGCAGAGGTGTGACAAAAGGCATTAAAGGAAGAGGGTTTTTTTGACTTATCTCATTGAAATCCCTTGACCTGTGGGCTGTGTTTAAATTCCAGATTTTATCTGGATTCAGCTTGTGAGGATTTCATTAGATCTACACAATGAATGGGATACTGAAGAATGCAGAGAGAGGCAGGAGGAGGAGGATCGGCTTTGCAGTCACATTTGACCTGCAGGACTGAGCTAACACATTCTTGGTGGTTCAGGTTTTGGATCATGTGAAGTTCTCACATAGGACAGGCTTTTTGGCTCTTTTCCACAGTGTACATGATGGGGATATACATTTATTTTAGATAAACACTTAGCCAGAAGGAAGACAACATGTGGTGTAAGGTAAATTATGCAGATAATGTTCTATTACGTGCACAGAGTAAAAAGTACAAGGGACATGAATTTCCCCAGGGAAACACCTCTGAGAGGGGAAGCTGGGACAACACACAAAATAAAATAGAGAGGGAAGAAGAAAAAAATAAATTGGAAATAGTCAGTTCTGGCAGATTTTGCTTGAAGGAGACAGAAGACTGAATGAGCAAAAGATTGTACTGGAGGCAGTTCCTTCCAAAGAAAGGATTTTGTATTGACTGTCACTTATCGAGGCCACTGCTCCAACTCCTGAGGACAGGGTTTTGACCTTGCAGGTATTTATGAAGCTTAGAGTGAGCAATTGGAAGGTGTGAAAGAAATCTATTTAGAAAGCAAGTTGGAGCATCTCTTCCCTCCAGACTTTCCCTTTGTTCCAAGGTGGAGAATTGCAGTGATTTTTTGCAGTTCTGGTCTGTTCTATACGGTCTGCTGAGGTCTGGCTGGAGCAATTCCTGTGGATTGTGTGGCAATGCAAGATCAGATACAGCAGAGAACGCAGCCCCTGGGCTGAGACGGGCACAAAGCACTGCTGAGGTGGAGTAATAATAGTGTTTGAACAGCAGAACACAGGGGGAGTCTCAGTGGGCAGTAACACTTCATTTCATCAGCAACAGCAAAAAGAGGCTTCTCTACAGTCTCTGTTGTTTCACTCCTAGAGCTGTGCCTGGTAGCAGCAGGTCTCAAAGCTGGTGTTTTGGATCAGCCCTGTGCCTGCCTGCACTGATGCTCAGCTCCATTGCAGCTGCAGTCCTGGCAGGTGTGTGTGTGTTCTGCACGGTGGAGAGGGCTGAACCACGCTCAAGTGAGAAAAATTGAGTGAATAAAATAGGCTGGGGGCTTTCCAATCCTTGTGATAGGTCCATAAGGTGTTAATCTCCTCCAGATTTTCCTCAGTGTGTTCAGCCTCAAACTCTCTGGACCTGGCTTTTGAGACTTTGGGATACAGGAATTCACAGGATATGCTGCAGCCATTGACAGAAATATAATTGTCTCTTCCCATGTGGCTGCCAACACAGGCTTCACTGCAGATAAAAGAATGGGGAAACAAATGTGAGTGCTGGAGCCCTGTGGCTCTGCCTTCACACAAATATTTGGGGTGACCCCTGTGCTGAGGATTGACCTCCTGCAAGCAGCTGCTGGAAGAACCACTCCCATTCCCTGAGCTCACAGGTACAGTCCCACATTAAGAAAACAAGTTTATCAGTCTTTTGCATTTGTGTTGACACCTGCAGGTTCAGAGACTTTTTGTTTGTTTTCCCTGTTCTCCTCAGTGTATAATTGGCCAGATTGCATTTGCTTTTTCTCTCTCTTGCACTAATCACAACTGCAGACTGGAGTAATTTGCTGATGCTGTACAAGGAATTGTCTCTCCTGGAGACCTGGCTGGTGTGATCAGAACTCACAAATGGTATTAGAACAAAGGGCCCTTCAGGCAAGTGGTTGTGTTTATTTTGGCTCAGGTCAATGTTGCTCCCTTCTCCTTGTGTCTTCTCCCTGTGTGCTGTGCACGTCCTTTTTCCTCTGACTTTGGAGTTGCTGGCTCCTTGCTGTCAGACCCAGGGTGGCCTGGCTTGTGCAGCATCAGCACCACAGATTTGAGGGACGTGGGGGAAAAGTGTCCAACATACTGCTTGTGGTTAATATGCTGTGATGCCTTGCTTCCCTTTTCTTCTACTTCCTTTCCCCAGCTTGGAGGCCAAGCAAAGGAACAAGTCCAAGGCTTCCTCTCTGCACCCCCTCCTTTTCTGGTTAAAGATATTGTGAGTGGTTTCATGTGGACCCTTGTTTTTCATAGACACTGTTGGTTCCACCATCTATGAATTAGTCTAATCATAATAGCAATTATTGGCCCTGACTTATTCCTTATTTCCTTTATAGCAGCTGCTGGCAAAGCTGCTGCTCTCCTGATGGATTTTGTTGGTCTGATTTTTGATAGCATACTTACAGCTAAGGCTGACAGCCTGTTAAAACAGTGCCATCTCTGCATTTAATACCTCTCTGCCCCCAGCTCTCATTTCAGCTAAGTGTTAAACATCACTCACAATGCTGCAAAAAGCAGTTGCAGTTTACAATATTAGGAGGAAAAAAAATCCCAGGAAGTAATGGATGAAAAGGTAAATACTGAACATCAGCATCTTTGGTGATTATGTACTGATAAAGGATAAAATAGCTGCTGTCTCCTGTCCTCCTCCTGAGGCTTTTCCTTCTTGACAAAGGGGCATATATAATGGTTAATGTCTTTCTAGCATCAGTATCCTAGCTGTGGGCTCACAGTTTTCTTGTATTTGTTCTGTTATTTACAAATAAAAGGTTTCCAGATTTCATTCTTGACCCTTCCTGTATTGTGTGTAAATGTATCTTCTTCTGTCATTTAGCAGTGCTTTAGAAAACAGCTGGTGCCCCCAGGGTAAACCTTTAAACAATGTCCTACTCTGACAAAATTCTGCTTTGTCAGCAAACCATGTTGTGCATATTTCTCTCATTGTTTTGCAAATTGCTGTTACAAAGAGCTTTTGCATTTAAACAGGCTCTCTCTGACCTAAGAGATAGTAAAAATTGCATTAGAGATGCCATAGTAACTTGTCACTCTGACCTGCCCTAAATAGCTGGACTTATTTCACTTGGATAAATCATTTATTTATAATGTCATCAGAATTCTGCAGCAGAGATGCTTCAGCTCCAACTTACATGAATATTCTTTTGAAGGGCTAATCAGAAGAGATATACCATCAGGATTATGTGCTTTAAAAATACAGTTCTAGACAGCACTGCCCAAACTGGGAAGTAATGGTTAATCTGTTCTGATTACTGTGATCATATAGATCCTTGCTGCTCACCCGTTCTCCATGATCTCTGTTAGAAAGAGCTCTAATTCTTAGCTCCTTTTTTCCCTAGAGCTGCATTTCCATGACCAGATTTGCAATTAGAGCCCAGTGCCTCCAGTCTTCCTTTGATAACTTAAGAGAACAGCACGGTGCAAAATTTTCTCTCTCCCTCTCCCTTTTAACAGACTTTAGTGCCTCATTGTCTGTCAGGAGCATCTCTGTCTGCTTTGGATACGCACACGGTGTTTCCTGAACCTCAGAATTCCCTTTGTGCAATTCTGCTGATGAAAAGCCAGCCACAGAAGATATTTTGTCCTTGTAAATCCATGGCACAGGGAGGATATTCCTGTATGGCTTCCTGTCTGCTGTCACTGAGGGCACTGTTCTGGCACAGAGAGAGCCATGAACAGCTGCAGAAATCCAGGGGTGGCCCTGCTATTGCTTCCTGGAGGGATGAACGTGGGAATAAGTGTCAGGAAAAGGAAATTGCCAGTCATGTTCTCTCTCCTGGCCACGTGCTTGTGGAAAAGGCTTGGCAGGTGGCTCCTATTGCTTCCATGGAGGATGGGAGTAGTTTTTTTTTCATTTTATCTGCTAAATGTCTGCCTAAACAAAGCTGTCACAAAATATTTTCACACATGATTATTGACCTGAGCCCCGGCTCAGGTCTGGCCTTTGTCACACCAGTCCTTCTGCTCCTTTTGAAGACTTTCTCCAGAAACTGCATCGAGAAACCATTTCTGCTCCTCTTGTGAGGAAGAAAAGACACTGCCTCACAAACCAGGATATTGGGGAATGACCATTCCCCCGTGTCCATTGTGCACCTAAACACCTCTGAAAATGTTCATGTAACGCAGAGAAATCATGAATGCAAGGGAATGTTGGTGACCTGAGAAATGGTGTGTACACGTGTGAATTTTTTATTGTGTGGGGCACTGAGTCTGATAAATTTCTGTGGGCAAAATGGTCTTCAAAGAGCCGTGAAAAGCCAGCAGTTGTTACAGGCATCATGGAGAGGATGAAGGTGATTGTCCATCACCAGCTGCTCTGAGTGGGAGGCAGGAAGCTGGGCCAGGAGGGACAGCACTGGGTGCCTGTGGGCCCCTGTAAAGATTGCTTTCAAAAGCTCTGCCTTCACACCTTTGCAGTCCAAATAAAGCAGAGAAATAAATCACTGTACACAGTTGTCATTTTCCCCCTCTAAGCACCAGCCAAAGAGTTTAAATATAGCTAAACCACTGTATTTCCTCAGAATAAACACTCAGATACTCAAAATAAATTGCTAGGTCCTGGTATCAAAGGGATGATTTATAACCCAATTATACTGGGAATTTTATTCTCTATTGTTTCACTGATGGGTTATGGGTCAATTAGGTGTTTTACTCCAGTGGGAGCACATCCTCATTCCACCATAAAGTGCCTGAACTTGGCACACTGGGATTTGCTCTGTCCATCTTGTAAAGCACATCCAGTTTGTGCAAAAACTTTGAGAATCATTCTGCCAAGGGCCAGGCCTGTAATTTTTGTAGCATTTTGTATCTGTTTACTGCTTGGGGCATTGGCAGGAATGCAGTGGGTTCCTTTCTGGTGAATAATCTTCACCATCTTCTGTTTTCTCATCAGATGTGCAGTGTACAGGAGATGTTCATGGTGCAGCTGAGTCTGTAAGGTCACTGGGGAATGGATATTTTTGAGCCTTCAGAGGAGTCTGACAGCATCAGTAATGGGTCTTCAGCAAGGCCCATAAGCAGACACCTGGTGAAGAATAAGAATAGAAAAAACTTGTTTAATCTTCCTCCATGACATTTTTACTCTCAGAGTATAGTCAGCTCAGGATTTCCTAAGATTAATGTGATTCTCAGTGAGCTGCCCTGGGTTCCTCTTGTAGCTGCTTGTCCATTCTGCCCTTGAACATCCACAGCTGTGGAACCACAGTGGAAAAGGCCCATTGCATTTAGAACAAAACCTATTATCCCCTACAAAGGTACAAACCCACACTTACTCTAAAGCCTTTAGTTGAGTAATTTTTTATCAGTGAAATCTGAACAAGGGAGGGGAAATGACCAAATTAGTGACTGTAAAAGAGGAAGTTCAGGGGGAAACTGTTTTTTGATTATGCCTTCTAAAATCTTGCATTATTTTAGCAATGCAAATTCAACAGTGCATTTTAATTCCCTTGTTAATATGGACTTTTCTAGTCCTGCATGTTTTCTACGTCAGTATAAGCCAGAAAGGGAATCCAGCCCAAGGGTTTTGTATCATCTTCTATTTGCTCCTCCTCCTCTTTTTTTACAAATTAAAATAACAATGTCATAATCTTGAATAACATTGTGCTTTTCTATTCCTATAAACCACAGTCATGTTCTCTAGCCACACGGAGATTGAATCTAAAAGAGAAATAAAATCCAACCCCAGTCACATTTCTACAGTGAGACCCCAGGCAGATGATGGTTTTGGTATTCTCATGCCCAGGCTTTTTGATTTCCTGGACGTGGCTTTTGGCATCCTGGAGCTGTTTGTAGTAAATGGTGTTCACTGAGCAAGCCTGTCCCTCAAAATGCCTGGCTCTCCCCACATCTCGATTATCTAACACATTAATACAACAAGCACTGCAATAATTAGGGCACCATATGGCACTCACAGAGCAATTCCACCATTGGTGGATTGGGTGAGCAGTCAGAAAGAATAAAATAAGCAGGGCTGCTAGTGTGAGCAAAAGATGACTAAATGAGTGTACTCACATGGCAGAGAAGCACTGAGAGAGCTACGTGTGTGTACAAGCTGGACTTGGGGAATTTTTTAGTTTTGTTCTCATCCAGGATGAAATGGCACCACGGGTTAGAAGGGTGCACTGAACTGCTGTAGAGAGATAAGTGCCCTTCATGGCACATCTCTCTGAAGATGATCTTTATTATACTTGGCTCCCCTCAGGTCAGTGAGTTCTCTAATATTTCCCTGCCTGGGACTGTATTGCCATTTACCAGTTATAATGGGTATTTAGTGTTTTCAATTATTTGCTACTTCACTGAGAGCACAACAGTCACTGGAGCCATTGTGGGATTCTTAGTTAATCCTTTGAATAAGAAAAGAATCAGGGAGCATGTATAAACTGTGAGATTTTCCTGGCCTGGCTGTCAGCTGGGAATGTGAGCAAATCATGCCCACGAGCCATCATAGTCACACTAAAAAAAGCTTTGGGGCACATGCAAAAATACAGATTGTGAAGTATTCTTGGGTTGTATCTCTGGAGAAATGTTACAGCTGGGCTTGAAGAAGAGTCTTGAGGTGATGTAAAATGCATGTCCTTTATGGATGGTTGCTCACATGTGCAGAGTGTCAAGAGTTTTGGTGTGGAAAACCCCATTTGGTATTTTCTCCCTGCTAAAACATCTTCTTCCAACAGAAACACTTCAGCTGCATTGGATGAAGATTGTCTTTCAAACTAAATAGCTGTTTCCATATTTGCACTAACCATTTTCTAACAACGTGGGCTAGACATGGATGCCACAGAAGGAAGGACAGTTGCCAGGGAAGGTTACTGGGTGACCTCCCAGGATGTCACCTTCTCCTCAAGAAGCCCCAGGACATCCTTTTCTTTGTTTCTACAGAGCAGATGCAAAGCAACCAAGCCCTTTTTTTCCTGAGGACAAATCACTTCTAAGTACATCTGGATGAGCATGAAGAATGAGAATATGAATACAGACAATTATGATGGAGTAGAGGCCCTGTAAATTTATACCCAAACTTACCCCCTAGTAACTCATTCATCTGCCTGTCTTGACAGAATGCACGTGAAATAGTGGGACAATAAAGGCTTTTGTTATGCTGAAAGATGTTAATAGCTGGCCTCAGGGTGAGCTGGGTTTCCAAGACAATCACAGATAACACAGATAACACAGGGAAACTCAGAAGAATGAACACTGAAGCCTTTATTTTGTAAAATAGAGAGACTGGGGCTATGTCAGGGTGGGGGTTGTCCAAAGGTACAGGTTTTACAGGATCTTATTTTTATGGAAAAGTACTTTGACAGCGGGGTAGCAGAACTTCTCCTAACACATATGGAAATATCCAGAAAAACATCATTATAGACTGCTGTGCCTCAGCGGGTGAGGGTCCAGAGAGGTGTCAGAGGGCACTGGGAATGGGCCCCTGTGCCCCTCCAGCCCCTCTGCCCGACTCCAGCACCATGCTGGGAACAAAAGGAGATGCTCAGCAAAGAAATACTGCAGGGAACTACTCTGACAGCCTTTGGATGGTTAGAGATGTTTCAGTAAAGCTTTCTTATAATTCAGACTTTCAGAAAGGGAGGTTGTAGTGCAGGTCTGTCCTCATCACTGGAACACAGTGAAGCTCCTTCTCTTACCTCCTTTCTGTCTCTTTTCACTCCTGTCTCTGCTGTCCCACAGGGAAGACACCACTGTAATCACAGCCAGGGGAAGGGATGTGGATGCCTCCTCATCATTCATGAGTCTAAATCTGGAGTGGCTTGGTTCTGTCTGAGAATAGTGTCCTTTCCAAGGTGATGCTTTTGTGAAAAGACTCAGAAATAAACAGCTGGAATGGGTTCACTCTGATGTAAATAGGCAAACATACACAGCCATTTTGGGTGTGCTCTCCTGGCCTAAATGTAATGCCTGAAAGTTGGCTTCCAGTCTAGACAAGTGTATAGGTTTGCTGTGCAGTTGGTAGGACTAAAATGAGACTTTCAGAAACTGATCCCACTTCTGCTGGAGAGCCCTCTTAGCATGAGACAAATGGTCCTTGGGAAGTGTTTCTCTCTCCAGTGACAGCAACAGAAACCAAGACCTCCTGCAGGTCACCTGCCCAGGCTCAGCTGAGAAGAAACCAACCCAGAGCTCAGCAGCACTGGCAGGTTTGCTCCTTGTACCCCTGGATACTTGATCAAAAAACTTTTCCAGAGCTTTCACCACAGCTGTAAAGCACAAACCCCACAACTGTTCTCTGCCAAAGGAGGAAAGCAAGAATATCCTGAGGGAAAATGCCCAGAGGATCCCAGGAAGTGCTTACTTTTACCTCAATTTGGACATGTGACTAGTAACAAAATGACAGGTGAACAAGCAAGAAGCTTGAACTTTTTAGGGCAATGCCAGTTGTTGTAGATGAGACCCACTGATGTGATGGGGCAAACTGAAACTTTGAAGGAATGAACACATTCCAGAAATGCCAGTCCCAAAAGTTAAACAAGTGATTAACAAATGTGAAACAGAGCACATTTTGCTCTTGCTATCCATAAGTAAGTAGAGCCATTTATTTATTTTAACTTTCATCTTCTTCTCGCTCTTCTGTCCTCGAAAGAGATAGTTTGGATCAAGTCACTTAAGTCCACGCTGAAACAAAATATACCTTTGTGATTGATACCTCTGAAAACTCAGAGTGACAAGGTAATAAAACTGTAAAGGTTTGGGCTCCTTCAGGGAAATCCAGGTGCACTCACTTTGCTGTCAGAATAATGGGGTGTCTATTCTGTGGTCATAGAGTTAATGCATTTGGTGCAGATAGAATGATTTCCAAGTCACAGACATCTCTTTGGAAGGAAATATTAAGTAAAACTTTTTAAAAATTGCTGTTGCTTATATATATGCACCTGGCACACCATTGTAGTCTGCAAAATGTTGATGCTCTGTAACTCCAAATCATGTCTGAGAGAAAACAAACTATTCCGTGTCTCCTGGTGAGCTGCTGGGACCAGGCTGGTGCTGCTTTGGAAGAGGATTGGGTTCACATTTTTGAACAAAGCAGTGGTGAATCTGGATAAACACGAATGCACTGAGGGTTGATGTTTCAGATCAGGGGGAAGATTTCAGGAAATTCACTGAATGTTCCTTGTGCTTCAGTTCACCCAGAGGGACAACTTAAGAAAAAAGGAGCAGTCACACTGAGAAACAGATGCCAGCTCTTGGAACAGGGCAAGTAGGGGACAGCAAAATGATGTGAGGCAGAGAAGGTCTAATGGGTGATGGAGAGTTGCTTTCAGGATGGTCAGGTGTGCAGTGTTTTAAAGCCATGTTTAGTCGTGAGTGGGCTCTTCCCCTTGCTGAGCAAAGTGAGCATTAGTGCTGCCATGTTCTGCCATCCAAAGAAGGAGGATTTACAATATTCACACATCTCAAACAGCAAACATGAGATGCATTGCAAAATCAGTGACTCAGGTTGCTGAATATGCAGCACCTTCCTCTGTACAGGGAAGTGCTGTCACATCCCCTTTGTGAGCTGGGGGGGGTTAGGTCCCTGTGGCAAAACTGGGGTCCTTGAGCTCATTCTCATCCTGATGCTCCCTTTCCCCCTTCCCTGAGCACTTACTGTCAGATCTGAGGTAAGGATGACTTCCCACTGGATTTAGGAGAGGGATATATGGATATATGTTCTTACAGGCAGCAAGAGAATTTTGATTGGAGCTGCAGAAGGAAGGGAGAAGGGATCAGATGTGTGGAACTCCCTGAGGAGAGGCTGCCAGACACAAAGAGGCTGAAGAATTTAAGATTATATTGTAAACAACAATGGTGAGATTGCTCTCGGCTCACTCCAGGTATCAAATCATCTGGCCTGATTCAGATTTTTACATTAGGTTAAGATGAACCATAGTCTGAGAACACCCCTCTCCCTGCACTGGCTGCAGTCAGTGTCTCCTGCAGATGAAGTTGTCTGAGCTGGAGCTCTCTGTGTCTGCTGAGCTGGATCTGGCCCCATATGAGGGAGGGTAAATTTGCCTGTGCAAATCCCAGTTTGAACATTGGGATATTGCTTCCTCTTTCAGTGCAACCTGCCTGTATAGCCATTTCTACACTCCCAGCAGACTAATTATTACAAAAATTCTCTGTCATTGCTTTGCAACGGTCCACAGCTTAACTAATTTAAAAATGCAAATGAATGCTAAATTGCAGTTGAATCTGAACCATCTCCTTCTCCCTCTCTCTCTCCTCCTTTCTTTTTTTCTTCTCTGCTGGGAAAAGAAAGATACAGCAGACATGAAAGGCTGATGGTGAAAATCAATCTTTCAGATTTGAGGTAATTTTAAATTAGGTCCCAGTGCCAGGGATAGTGACATCACCAGAGCTGCTTGATTGATCCGTGATTTGAGGAGAAACAGCTTGGACTCAATCCTCCCTTTGTCCTTACAGAGAGAAATGAATGTTGAAGTCTTCAGCTCTTTTCCCTGGGAAGCTTTCATACTCAGATGGTCTCAGATGTTAGGGAGAGCCATTCAGGGGGAGCAGGAGCAAATGCCTGGGCTCAAACACATCCCCTTGTACTGCCATGGTCCTCAGGCATTAGGCTGGGGCTCTGTGGCTGTGCAGAATCAGCTGAAGGGGTGTCCCCTCTGTAGCACCCCTAACCAGCTGGCTGGCACTGAGTTAAGCTGTTGGTACATTCAGACTCTGTAAGATCAGTCAAGTTTGTTTCATCCTGGTCCCCTCCTTTCCCTGCTGACATCAGCTCTTCTCTGAGACAGTGATTCCTTTGAGGAAGAGTCTGTAGCTACATATTTGAGAGGAAGTTGGACAAGGTCTAGCACCAGGGTTAGTGCTTTTGAGCTGCAGGATCACACAGACAGCCTCAACAGCCATTCACAGACAGTTTTGTTGCTTTCATAATGCCAGCACTGTGCTGTGACACAAACACTGAGATGGAATGCTCAGAAATGGAACTCTTGAATGCTTACAGAGTTTGTGGTGGGCTCAGAGTTAGATATTGGGATTACATCCCTCCATCCACGGCAGGAGAGTCTGGTAATCCAAGCCTCACCACTCTTTGGACTGCAGATCCCTGTGCCATGTAGCTGAGTTAGGTACTCAGAGAAGAACATCCAAAACAAAACTCTGCTTCAGGGCTGAGGATAACAGACCTTCTTAACCATTCATCCTCAGCTCATATATTGATGAGAGTCTTCATGATAAATGACATCTTGCTGAGCAAAATATAGCAAATTACAGGAATCACCCCAGAGGGCAGCTGCTGGCAGCTGTGTACACAGGACTGTATTGCTGTTCATGAAACATTTTTTCTATTTTGCAAATTGATGCAGAGATGAAATTTCATGAGTGTTTATTGACACTCACATACAGCAGACACATTTCTAAAAGGGCTCTGCAGAGATGATTGAAATTCCAGCCCCAGTTCCTCACCGTGTCCATTGGTTTTGTAAAATCCCACGTTGTTTGCTGGGCTGATGTGGGATGGGAGGCAAACACAGTTCTTTGTGCTGTGAACCCTTTTGTTGCCCCAAAGCAGGTGCTGGCCATACACACCCCTCACAGACACACACACCCCCATCATGGGCACACACACCTCTCCTCCCAGGTCCCAGACCAGTAGAGTGTGTGGAAGAGACTGGATTTCAATTAGCATTCAAATGTCAGAATGATAGACTCCTCCTAATCCTTTGATAAAGGTGTAAGTAAAACTGAAATGCCTCAGGCTCTGGGCAGATTTGTTGACCATCAGCTTAGTGCCAAGTCTCCTGGGATATTTTCTTGCACTCAGGATGTGTAGAGGGTGCTTCCAGCCCTTGCCCTTGGCTGTCAGACTGATGTAGCTGTTGCATTCCCTAATGTGACCTCTTAATAATCGTGTGAGGAAGAGGAGCACTTGGCCATGCAGCAAAGCTGTAAGAGTCTCAGCCTGGGTGCAGATGTGTCTGTGAGAAAGCACAGATCCTTTTCTGTGTGGATTGACTGCATTCAAAGAGGGAGGAAGGGAGAAAGAGGAACAGGAGAGCTTCCCGCATTTTCCCCGAGGGAGTTTCTTCCTCTACCCTGGGTTCCCCCAGGAACTGTAGCTGGAGTTGGCTGTGCCAGCCCAAGGTTTGCTGGCTCCCTGTCCCTGGCAGCCCACGCTCACAGGAACAGCTCTCCAGTGGAGATTTGCTTTAGTGCTGCTCTGTTATCCTGAGCTCCTGAGGGAGAGGAGAAGTCGTTATTGAATAACCCAGGTCTCTCTAGCAACAGGCTGACAGCTGCTGTGATCTAAGCAAGAACCTCCTTGAGGTTTCTCTGTGTGTGCCCATTAAAGCCCTCGGGCTGATTGTGGCACTGGGGCTCACAGCACACGGTGAAGGATGGCAGGAGAATTTTCCTGACGTTTCTCTGGCCTCATGTCCAGAGGGAAGGCGACAGAGGAGCTTTTAGCAGCCTGAAACTGCAGGAGTCCTAATGGCCTGTCATGCTGGCTGTACTGGAGATTTGCATTATTGGTGAGGTTTCTGTAGGAGCTTTATAGCCACACATAAGACAGCCTTAATTTTGGATGTGTGTACAAGGCCAAATCCTCATCTTGGTGACACCAGTGCAAAACTGAAATTTATTATTATTTTAATTTCAGAGTAAGCTGTAGGCTTACTTTGGGAACTGGATCTGACCAAAGACCACCTGTGAAGTGGAAAGGGATGAGAAGGAAAACCTTGGTGCTCTGAATCAACCCCTTCAGTATAAAAGCTCATGTCTCTCTTGCCTCAGTGTGTGTTTGGAGGAGGAAGACTAAAACTGGATCTCCTCTGTGGGCATGTTTCAGAATCCCATATATGTATGTGTGCAAACACACACACACACACACACACAAATATATGTATGCATACTGTATTTTTGTTTTTCCATATCACCTGTTTTTTTTTTTTT
>VZTR01018513.1:538691-629478 GCA_013400775.1 Chaetops frenatus | reverse complement strand
CTGTCTCTGACTGTCTGTAATTGTCTCTGGCTGTTTCTGGCTGTCTTTTGCTGTCTGTAATTGTCTCTGGCTGTTTCTGGCTGTCTCTGGCTGTCTCTGGCTGTCTGTAATTGTCTCTGGCTGTTTCTGGCTGTCTCTGGCTGTCTCTGGCTGTCTGTGTCACTGAGGGGCTGCCAAGATCCTGACTGCTTAGGGGCACATCTTCCCAGTAGTGATTCCAGTGCCATGGCCACAGTGTGGGTTTTCTTTCCTAATTATGGGGAGCCACTATTACTGAGTTACTGCAGTGAGCCAACCTTGTCTCCTTTTTTCTGTCTGCTCCAGCCCCCCTTCAGAACTGCCTGGGTTCAGGAAGGACTCTGCTGTTCCTTGAGGCAGGAGGTGAGTGTGGGACAGAGGGATGGATGCTGCTTTCCCCTTCCTGGGAAGATGTGGTGTGCCCAAGGCCATGCAGACAGGAATGCTGATGGGAATAAGAGGTAAGAGAGCAGAAGGTACCTGGACCCTTGTGATTCTCTGGTTATTTGGAATGCATAATTGCAGTTTGTTTAACACCAAAGGATAACTGATCATTCACAGGAAAGCAGCCAGTAGTGGAGATCGATATTTCTATTGCTGTGCTAGAAAAATAGCAGGAAAGAAATAGCTCTTTAATTGTTACAGCAGAGCAGAAGTCTGTGCTTAAGGCTGTTTGCAGCAGGGGCCAGCAGAGAGTTTGTGCAATGCTGGCTCCATTTCAGACTTGAGCTTCAGTGAATGAGTGTGGGTGATGTACCCTGCACTCCAGATGTGGCCTGGCTGGAGACAGGGCAGAGAACAGCTCTGCCATCCTTCATCTAGAGAGAAAAATTAGGTCACCCAGAAGGTAAAATAAGGAATATATGTGAGGTACTAACTTGAGCATATCTCAACTGAGCATTTCAGTCTCCATTTTCCACCCAGACCATGCTGATGAGTGTTTATTCTACAGGCATAAGAGTTACCAAGAGCTGACTTCACTTGGCACAGCAAGAGCTGGGTTTGCACTGGCACCTGTGGGATCCTGTAGTAAAAGCACAGATAATCTGTTTTACCAAAATGTTTAGCTAAAAGTTTTTGTTTCCAATTAAATATTTGTTGAGCCCTGCTTGGAGGGTCTCACAAAAGGAGTGGAAGGAAGTGACTCTTCAATAGGGATTCAGTGTAGGAATTATTTATTATAGGCAGTAGCAAAGAAGATGGTTCTCAATTAGGTGTTTTTGGACTTGTTTTGGTCATGAATCAATACTCTGATTTCTCATCCAGAGCATGCAACTTATATGTAATTATTCTGCCATGCCCTGTGAAACAAAAGGCTGAGAATTGTCCCAAAACAAGAGCATTTTCCAAGTCGTTTTGGATGAGGTGGCCAAGCCTGACTCACCATCCCTGTTACCACTGGCTGGGACCTGAGGAGCAGCCTGGCTTTCTGTGAGCCTGTGCTGACTGAACACACCTGAATCTCTTGCTGAGCTTATCCAGCAACAGACCACTGAGTAATTTTGAGAAAAAAAGAAATGGAAACATGAAGAATCTCTACATCTTAAATCAACACCGGGGGAGCTGAAACAGGTTTTCTCTTGGGGTATCTGGTGGACCACAAACTCAGGCTCAGTGGCCAAGGCTTCTGGGAGCCAGGGCACCCCAGTGCTCACTGCCACACGGGTTCCCATGGCACAAGACTGACCTCCAGTGGCACTGACTAGAGTGATTGGGCTGTAAATCTGGGCAAGATGTGTACAAATGCTCTTTAGAGGCCACACGTTCAGATTTCAGGGCAGATTATTTGCTCCTTGCCTTCTCCAGACCTTTCCAGCATAAACACAGGCGTTGGGAACAGTCTCCTGCTGAGCTGGTAAATGTGATGTCAGGAAATTCTGCAAATGTTCTCCTGAAGTAGGGAGGAAACACTGTAGCTGTGGCTTCTCTCCCTGCAGACCAAAGTGGTGTGAAAGGGAGGGACAAAAGAGAAAGGGAAGATCCTGAAGCTTTTGGGGCAGAGTGAATTTCTTTCTGAAAACAAAATTCTGCTGTCTGCATTTGAGGTACTTAATCCTAGGACAGTGCATGATTTGCAGCCCTACCTCTGCAGGGTGAGGGAGGAAACCCATCCCAATTTAACCTGTGATTCCACTTCCCAGGGTGGCAAGCTGCTGGGAAGAAGTGCTCCCCTGAATGAAGAGGAACCACCTGAATCATCACTGAGGCTTTCCTTCCTTTTCAGAAACCATAGATGTGCTCTTCTAATGGTAGAATTACAGCTCTCTGATTCCTCTAAGACTGATGCAGAGCTTTCCCTTTTTTATTGCTGGTGGGAGTTTGGTTCCCCCTATGTCTTTGTTTCTTCTGTCTCATAAGCCCTCAACACAGTTCTGTTGGTGGCTCTCTCTGACAACACTTTCCTCACTGTGTGAATACAGATATTTTCTCATTCTTGGTGCAGCACTCAGCTTCCACCCGTGAGGAGTCACTTAGTGGGTTTAGGAAGAGGTGTCCTGGCTGGGTGATAGCTCCTAGACCTCCAACAGAAAGAAGAAGATATTTCCTCTGCCAGTGGAGAACTTCTGTGAATGGTAGGACACAGCAATGCAGCACTGCTCATTTATCTGTGAGAAGGTGAGGAACCTGTCAGCTGCTAGAGATGGATCCTGATCCTGATTTCCAAAGGAAGCCTGGCATCACAGGCTGAGGAGAGGATGTGGTGTGAGGGCCTGCCCTGGATCTAGTTCAGTTGTTGCATTTTTATCTCAGAGGGCATTTTCAAGGAGAGAGCTGTCCTTGGTGTGTGACTTTGGGGCAACCAGAGCTGCATTAACCAAGAGAGATCTTTGACCTACCAATTGTGTAGGTGATCAGAGATCATCCTGGACCAAGCACATCCAATGTTCAGACTCAGTAGGGCTCAGATTTAGCTCAGGTTTGTACCCAGGACAGATTCTAATCACAGACTTTGAACTGAGGCACATTTTCCCTGTCAGAATCTGGAAAGAGGAGGTGGAAAGGTTGCAGTGCCCTCGGCATCTGCATAAGAGAAGCATTCACCTGGTGATTTATACTGGTGGCTGTTGTGGAGCTCAGGGCTTGTGGTGAACTTGGACAGGCTGCAAAATGGAGAGATGAAATGCCTCACTGAAAGGGAACAGCAGGAGCTGGAGCCACAGGGAGACGTCTCTGGAGGGAGAAAGGCACAGCTGAGCTGCCTTTCCCAAAGCCTGCTTAGCATAGGCCAAGGCCCTCATTTACTGTTGACTGGAGTGATGTTTTACAAGTGCCCCTTCTGGTTTAGAGAGATATGAAATCTCTCTGTAATTAAGTTAATTTGGAGTTGAACATGGGCAAAGATAATGAGCTGGAAGTAACAAAAGAAGAAAGATGGGAAGGTGTTGCTAAGGAACAGGTCTTTTGCATTAAATCCTCTTCCCTCCCCAATCACATAAAACCATTTTTAGGATCTGGATGGCTGAGTGATGGGGCAGACAGAGCACAGGCATGGAAATGATTGCGAGATCAAGAGCTCAGAGTAATAATGGAGGTAAGAGAAGGGGTGTGAGTTGGAGAATTGAGAAAGGCAAAAAAGGGTGACAGCTGTGGCCAGTACAATGTACTGTAGTGGCAGAGCAGTGGCTTTGGCATCAGCAGAGGGCTGTCCTTTGCCTGACTCACCCCTCATTTGAGGGAACCCCCCAATGCCCTGAGCCCCCAATGGGAAATGCTCTGAGAAATGGACATAAGGACTGGCCAGCAGCACGCCTTGCTTATCAAAGATCAGCAAACAGCCCCTCTGAAAGCACAAGGCTTTTAACTTCCCCAGTGTTTGACCCTGGTGAGAATTCCCACTGGAGTCAAGCATCAGGGTGAAGGCTTAAGATTGCTTCCCCTTGGCTTTTAGAAATGGTGTAAAATATATTATGTTCAAGCCAAAAGGAGGATGAAAGAGAGGTCCTCAGAAAGGACCAGAATATTTAACAGCCAGAAAAGCATAAGTAAATAGACAAGTTATTATCAATGAGTTTGTTTGAATTTGACAGAGCTTTCCTGCAAACATGGGGGAGGGAAGGGGGGTGAAGAATTCCCCACCAGTGTGAGCTGTAATAAAGGACCTGCTGTTTTCTGATTCTCACTCTCTGTGAAAATTGAAAAGGTTAGCCAGGTAATTGAAATCGGGACTGGAATACAAATAACGTTGTGAAAACCCTACAGCTGGCAAATAAAGTTGCAGAGAAAAGACTCAGTCCTCAGTGGAATTTCTTAGCAGTGAAAAGACTGGATGGATGGGGGAAAGAGCTGATTTTCAATATTCCTGTTCCTCCTGGGAGGGAAGGTAGGGAACGAAATGAGACTGGGAGGAACCAGACTGAGACTGAACACTTCCATGAGTGTTCCTTGCTGCTAACGCAAGAGACACAGGAAAACTGGGCTGTGCTGAGGCTGAATCGTGTCTGGCAGTCCTTGCAGCCTCTTGGAGGAGTGCAGTGGGTTTGCTGGGATTTGTTAGGCTGCCGTGTAAGCCCCAGCTTTGGGACTGTTTAGTGTTATGAGGAGAGAGAGCCTGACTCAGCCCCTCGTCTTGGGACTGGGATACATAACCAGAGCAGATTTATCTGGGCCAGTGTCAAGTGCTGTTCGCATTTGTTACAGGCAGGAACACAAACTGGTTGGCAGCATCTGAAGCTAAGAGTGTGCTGCCTGTGTCTCAGTTCCAGTGGAGGGGCCTGCCAGTGATACTGAAATGGAAATTTATCTGAGCTGCTGTTTCTGTGGTTTGTTTTTCTGTGGGAGCAGGTAACCTGAGCTGGGAGGAAACTGGTGAGGGCTGAGGGGAAGCTGAGTTTTGTGGTGCTAACCAGGTTTGTTCACACTCAAAAAAACCCCTATTCCTGCAGGATTTCCCTAACACAAAGCCAGCTAACAGATCCCAGTGTGTACTTGGTTTAATAGACAAGGTTAAATATACCTCCAGGTTCCTGTGTTAGTGCTTTATTTCCTCCCTCACAGAGGGTCTAGTGAGGTTTTCTGTTTCCCAAAACTGCGATTCTTTTAAACTGTGACTCTTGTACTTTTTTGCTGCAGTTGCTCTGTGCTGCCCAACCCACCTGCACAGCAGTCATGAAAAAACTTCTTTTTGGAGATTTTCCATTGAGTTCAGGCAGCTGTTTAGCACATTCTCTGGCAGGACAGGTCTCTTTCCTGCCCCTGTCATCTCCAAAGAAGCAAAGGAAAGAAAACGGGAAGGTTGCAAACAAATGCTGCAAATTCTACATGTGCTAGAGCTTTGTTGGAATTTCTCTGCCTTTTGAGTGTAGCCCAGGTGTCCCAGAGGCACCAGCCCCAGTTCAATGAACAAAGTGGCAGGTGAGTCCTTGAGGATGCTGTTCTCCCTCTCTTTGGTGGTGATTTAGCTGTGAGCCATTTGCTTTGCTCATTTGGAGCATGATTTTCCTAGTGAGTCATTTCTAAGGGAGACTCTCGGGTTCTGAAGAAATGAAACAAATTGAAAGGGTCTGATAAACATAACCTGCTCTGCAACAAAGAGCACACAGCACTCCAAGGTGACTTGTGCCTTGTTGCCTGGCTGTGCTTTTCATCTGCAGAAGATATGCATAAAAAACTACCTGTAAAGCACCTAAAGTGGATGACTTAGGTCAGATAAATTGATTTTAGAACAGCTTTTCCCCCCCTCATTTGAATAGAAAAAGGAATATAGTTTTTCTCTGATGGAGATCATGTTGTAGACATCTGAGTCAAAGAGTCTTCTGGAAAACCCATCTCTAGCCAAAAAATCAAACAAAATCTCTGGGAAGAAATTTGCTACATTTCATAAAATAGTATAAACTGAGGATAGATGCAAGGAAAAAGTTATTTGGGCTTTTATAAGAACCTCAGTATTTCATTCATGAATTAGCTATCCTAGTGAGAAGCAAATTATTCCAACAGCTCCCAAATATCTAAAATTAATCTTTCTTTAAAAATTAAGTGGATTTAAGATAATTTGCCTTAAAAACATCAGCTTCAGCTTTTCAGGGTTCACAAAGCCTAGACAGTAACAGAAAGTCTTCTGGTGGCAAATGAGCTTAGCTCTGTGTCTTGGTGTGACCAAGGCAGGCTGCTGACTACCCAAAATGTAAATGGAAAGAAATGTGGAAGAAAATCAACAAGCCTTGACTCTCATGGAGAGGTTCTTACATTATGGTCCATTTTGCACATGGCAAATTCCTTCCTCAGAGCCAGGGAATGGTGCACAAGATGCTCACTGTATTTTGGTGCATGGTGGCCTACCCTAACAACTTCAAAAGTGGGTTTTTCTCCCAGGCAGAGAAAGCTGCAGGGCCCAGATTGGGCAATTTTCTGCAGTTTCTTTGTAAACTCTTTTAACCCTGGGCTCACTCTGAAGAATATTCGCCATCATTGCATTGACTTGGACCAAATTCTAACCCTAAATTTTAATCCTTGCAAGTGCTTGTTTAATTTCTTGTTTTTTCCCCTTATTCTTCTTCATTTATATACAGAAAGAAAAAGTTCAGATTATCATTCTGCTTTCATTATAATTTTCCTCCTTACATTAATATCCATTTGATATGGAAATGCCACAGCTCACCAATTTTCTAGTTTGTGGAAAAAGAAATCTCAGTGGGGAAAATACTAGCAAGTGTCATAATGAAAGCAGAGGAAATGAGACAACTGTGATAAAACAGAGAGAGAGAGCAGACCTGGCTATTTGTCCTGGTTTAGGACAAATTTGGGAGGAATTTGGGTTCCACAGGCTGGGAAGGAGCAGTTTTTGCTTTGGGAGCTTCCCCTGGCTATGACAACTCTGCTGTCCAGTTTTTAACCTCCTTCCCTGTAGGAGCAGTTGTGCAGAGCTCTTGGATGCCACAAGGTCCATGGGGATTTGTGCTGGTTTTGTGCAAATATACCAGCTGAAATATGTTTTTTTGTTGTTGTTGTTTGTTTGTTTGTTTGTTTTTGTTTTGTTTTGTTTTGTTTTGTTTTGTTTTGTTTTGTTTTGTTTTAAAGTACTGTGACTTGTTATGAGTCCTTGGTGTCCTGCACTTGGTGCTGGCTGAACATTTGGGAATCTCCACCTTCTGCTGCTCACGTGAAATCAGAGGGAGAAACAAGAAGCACGAGGATTTCTGGAGCATGGACCAGGCTTAGGAAGACAGAGTTTAGCATATTTATTTTCATGTTATATATAGTTACAGGTAACCATCTCTGCAGCTGAAGTGTACATTTAGTTTTACTGATAAGCTGTGGTTTAAACACTTCAAAACACAGTAGTGTTCAAAAACTCTTCATATAAACTTAACAGAACTGTCCACCTGCTGCTCATGGTGTTTTTTCCAGCTGAATCTGGCATTAGATCTGAGCATCACTCACTGGCAATGAACACAATTCTTCTCCTCTTTGAGTGCTTCCTTGCAGCACATTTCAGACTCTCCATGTTTTGTTCACAGTACTGAAGCAATGCCCCTGCTCTCCACACTTTCTGCTCACAAACCTGCAAATTTCCCAGAGGGAAGCAGAAGCAGAGAAATAAATCAATAGACAGTTTTGTCTATGAAGTCACGCTTGATTTCAAATAAATACAGTTTTATCACACCAGACCACTTTGGGGGAAAGAGAGTTGTTCTCCATTTTTGTGCAACAGGAGTTTTTTCTCTGGCAGTTGCCAACATTTTTCAGCACTTGGCTATGAAAGGTCCTTAATGTATAAATAAAGGAATAGCATCAGCTTTCATGACATCTCTATCCATCTTCCTGTTTTTTTCATCTTTAGATCCAGCTTTCAAAATGCAGGAGGTAAATATCAGAGCAGAGTGATAAATAACTCAAACACTGACCTTTTGGGAAGAAAAGCCTCCAGTGGACATCAACTACATTTAGGGATAAAGTGCATCAACTATTTTCTAGAGAGCCTCCCTCAGGAACAAGTGGGTACTGAGTTGTGCAGTCACAGAGAACTTAACTTGGAGTCTCCAGTTAGTCCACATTTTTTTTCACTGCATTTATTTTATTTTTAGCAGAATTCAGAGGAGTTTTGACAGGTCTCTCCCAGTAACACTTTCACAGAATATTTGGGTTGGTGCAAGACTAAATATTTTCAGCTTTGATTTTGATATTCAGCCAAAAGAGTTCAGTAATTTTTGCTTATGAGTATCACTACTTTTGACTAACAACAAATAAAATGTGATTAAAACTGATTTTAGGACAAGTAAATAAGTGAATTCAGAACCAGGTGATTTCATGATGATTTGCTTCTCACTACTTCTCTTCTAAAATTTCTTCATCCGTGCCCATTCCTTCCACCTCTGCTTCCCCTTCCTCACAAAACCCTTGGGACAAAAATATGGCCATTTTTTTAGGATGACATGAAATCCTCACCCTCGAGCTTCACCCCCCAACCCTTGTCTGTAGGTCTGGGTGATCACTGCAAGTGAAGGGATGCATTTATCAACCCCAGGCTCTGCAGCCAAAGGTTGGGATTCTCCCATGAAGAGAGGAGAGAGCGGCATCGCTCGTGGATGGCTCTCCCTCATGGACAGCTCTCTGTGCACCTACACGAGCAGCTGTCTCGTCCTAAATGCATCCTAAAGGCATTGAAAGAGCCACAAAACCTCGCAGAGGAATGTCTCCACCTCGTGCTGGATGTGTGGCTACATCAAACTGCACCATCTCCTCAGCCCTTTGGCTGGGGTCTGGGACAGCTTTCACACAGCTGGGCCAGGGAGGAAAACCCCCAGGGCTCAGTGAGGGATCTGCCCAAGGGAGGCACAGGGGGAGGGAGGAAACCCAGCACAGGGGGAGGGAGGAAACCCAGCACAGCCACTGCCCAGGTGGTCCCCAGATGGTCCCTGGGTGGTCAGCAGGGCCCCAGAGCTCAGAGCAATGCACAGGGAGGAGAACAGGGACCTGGGCAGCCCACAGGCAGCAAGGCACTGCTGGCATGACCTGTCCAGAAGGGAAAACACTCTGTAATCTCTGGCAGAGGGAAAAATAATGCAGAATTTCTGCTTAGAAGCATGAATGTCACTGATAGAATGCGAGTGTCCACTTGGGGGTGGCAAAGCATTTCAGCTGTGTCTGGAGGGAGCAGGAATGGCCTTTTCTCTGAAGGCCTTGTGTGTGGCTCTTCCCCTCTCCAAGGCTCGTTTCTCAAGACTGCAGGTGGTAAAAAGGGTCTGAAAACATTCCCCTCATGGTCCAGGAAAAGGGGACTCTCCAGCTGCCATGAGTGTCCCACCTCAGGATCCCGCAGTGAGAATCAAACAGAAAACTTTGGGGCAGACAAAGAAAGAGGCCGTGGTAACCAGGAGTCCAATCCCTTCCTCCTTGGTAGGAAATGCTATCTGGATCCCCAGAGACCAGAATGGAAAATGTCTGTATGCATGCAGTGTATCATCTTCCAGGAGCTAATGTTCTTATCTGCTGTGATAACTCTGTGTTCTCTGGCTGTGTAAGTATCTGCCAGTCCCCTGGTGACACTCATGGGATGATTCTCTGTGGCACTGTGTGCCAAGCCTGAGCCCAGCGTGGGGACAAAACCCAGCCCTGCATCAGGATGCACATGGGAGGCATTTCCCTGAAACACAATGAACAGGCTTTGAAACTTGTGAGGCAGAATTTTACGAAATTCTTTATCACATAATGGACCCCCCATGGAACTTCCTTGGCAATATTCTGTAGGGTCCATTCCCTGCAGTCAGCAGAGCCCAGGAATTTCTCAGCTTGGATATGACTGTGCTGCCTTCAGGATCTGTTTGCACTACTGGGATGCAGGAAAGTTTTTCAGACCTTGTATTGTGCTTTGTGGCAAAAACTGAATTTAGTAGATTCAATACCCCTGCAAAACTCCCCCTTTTATTGTCCTTGTATTAGGTCTGTCCCATTTCCCTCTGTTGTGGGTGCTGTCCAGGCTCCTTCCTGGTGGTTGCTATTCCATGTAGACCTCTGATTTCTGCAATCCTCCTGGTATAGGAGGAGTGCAGTCTGCTGAAGGACAACCACAGGGCTTCACTGGTGGAGACAACACAAAAATATCCAAAGTTGAAATAATGATTAGAAGCTCAGAAAGCAAAAGTTTTCTTGACATTTATTTGACAGTGGTTGGCTTCCTGGTTCTTCTGGCCTGAAACAGCCATTGCTGGTAGCTGGTGTTTATCAGCCCAGCTCAGCTGCTCTCATTCTTGCCTGTTTGCAAATGTTAACAGGAGAGGTTTGCAACAGCCATACCCCTGAGAAGGTCATAGCAGAGGCAAGTGGGACTGGCTTACCTAAAGCTAGAATTGGGTAGAGAAGGCTTATGCAGAAGGTTGACCTGTTTCAAAATAAATAAAACTGATGTTTGGGTTGCTGCACAAGAAACCACTTGGTCAGACTTGTCTAAGCTGATCTCTCTCCCATGCTGGCAACACTGGGAGTGTCTCTCACCTTTTAAAGCAACTCTTTGCTGGCACAGCTTGCAGTGAGCAAACTCAGATTGCCAGCCCCCCTATTAGCTTGGGGGTAATTCACTGCTTCCCTAACACATCCTAAATACAGTCTTCTCCTTCATTCGTTCATTCAGTGGGACACCTCCTGGGAAATTCTTGCTGAAATCAGTCTTTTAGGAAGTTTTCTTCTGCTTTTGTTTCTGCAAGTAATTTTCTTAAACCTCTCTCTCACCTGGATCTCAGCACAGGAAGTCACAGGCCAGTGGAGAGCTGAGAGCTGCTGACAGATATCCTGTGTGTGCCAGGGAGACTCGTGTTTTCAGCAGAGTCCATGAGATTGTGATCCTCAACCACAAACATGCTCTTCTGGGATGAAATCTTGCAGGTGGGATGTTTAGGGGCACAGTGCTTGCAGCAAGGAGAAATCACACTGAGGAAAGCCATCCTGAAGCGCTGGGAGAGTAGGTTGTAAATGATGGGGTTTGTAGCAGAGCTCAGGTAGAAGAAAACACCTGGGAGAGCAAGGGTGGGGGGAAGAGAAAGACATTCATTTGTGTGTGAAACCATCCCAGAAGAGGAAATGTATCTTTGTTGCCTGTACAGCACTACCAAGCTTGGGTGCAAGGGTGGAGACAGCAACAGTGGAGCTCTGCTGCCTTCCTGGCACAGGCAGAGGGAAGCCAAGGCTAGCTTGGCTCACCAAGGTTAGCTCAGCTTTCACTGCAGTGAAAAGAAAGGGAGAGAGAATGTAAATTGGAGCTCACTCTCTCCAGCTGTTCAGGAACCAGCTCTCTCTTGAGCTGCCCTGACCTGCCTCCAGCACTGCCCTCGTCCTCACAGCAGGATTTGCACAGCTGGTGCCCCATCAAAGCTGTCAGAGGAGAACTTTCAGCCAGGGGAAGCTGATTTCCTACAACTCACCAGGACGATGGGACAAGACTGGATTTATCTGAGCTGCCTAATGGCCACATTCAGTGTTTTCCCATGGCAGACTGAAAAGATTCCTCTTTGAAAAGCCTTCATTTTATGGTTGGCAAGGCCATAAAGATTTGGTTTCATCACCCAGTTCTGAGCAGTATGTAAGGCTCTTGCATTTGGTAAGGTTTGCTCTTTGCCCCAGAGAGCCTGTGGAGGATGCTGCCTGCTCCCATGTACTCCTTAAAAGCAGCTGAATGACAGCAGTCTTTACTTCTGAACATTCCCAAGGATGAAAAGCAGCTAGTAATGAAACATGATATCCTTCTTTTTTTTTTCTCTTTTATTCTTTGTGAATATTCAGATACTGAATTTGGCAACATGTCTGGATCTTGGAAGCTGCAGAAACCTGCCTGCAGTTTTTATTCAGGCACTGTTCTCCTCACTGCCCACCAAACCTCAAGAAGGTTTTCCATGCAAGTCTCATGTCTCCTACAAAATAAATGACTACACATGCCAAGTAAAACCACTCACAAATATTTTTTTTTCCAGTCCCTGTGCAAGTGGAAGAAGAAAGCTTTACCTGACACCACATGAATTAAGTTGAAGGTATTGGCCAAAGGCTCAGTCCATTCCACAACAAAGCTGAAGAAAAGTCGGTCTATATGGAATGGAGCCCAGCAGATGGCAAAAACTATCACAAGAACAACTGACATGGAGAAAAGGGAGAAGAAAAACAGGTCAGAAATGGGAGGATATGGTTCACCATCCCTCTGAGCAGCGAGTTCAGAAAGCTGGATGGGAGACAATATACACATTTTATTCATGGTTTCAAAACTTTTGCCATCCTTTCTCCCTTACCATTACCAACTGGAAGAACAGTCTTTCCACTAATTTCTCTCTTGGATAACCCAATGCATGCACACAGAGTGACATTCAAACAGAGCAGGAAACATCCAGGCAATGTTGGGTTATATATGGAGCTCAAACCCATTCCAGGCTCAGGAAACCAGGCTGGCTTCAAAGCACAGATTCCTGGTTCAGGCAGTGACTTAAGCTGCTTATAAGAATGATGTTGTTGCAGAAAATATTGAAGGTGATTTCTGTTTGCTGCATAAACATCATCTCACTAGCAAGGTGATCTTTGCCTTAAAGACAGCTCCAAATTAGGAAGTGATGTGAGCACTTTCAGGGCAATTGGAGCATAAATTCTCCTGAATGTTATTCAATGTGCAAGTCTGCCTAGGTCCAGCTTTTCTTTGAAGTAGTTAAGTCAGCAGTAGGTGATGTCTGGGGCTTGGCAGAACTGTCTCAAGGAAGACAACTGAGAGGGGACCTCATCCCAGTCTCTGAGTGTCAGAGGTGTCAGAGGATGCACCAGGCTCTGCTCAGTGGGGCCCAGCAATAGGACAGGAACTGATGCCCAGGAAGCTCCACCTGAACATGAGGCCGAAATTCTTTACTGTGCACTGACCCCACACTGGAACAGGTTGTCCAGAGAGGGTGTGGACTGTCCCTCACTGGACATCTTCCAGAACAATCTGGACACATTTCTGTGCTCTGGGCTGACCTTGATGAGCAGGGAGGTTGGACTAATGGGCCCACTGTGGTCCCTTCCCACCTGAACCATCCTGGGATTCCTGCTCAGAGTGTAATGCAAAACAGATGTACATTCTGTAAAAATGTACAAGATAGGCTATTTGCACTCTGGAAAAAAGGGATCTTCCCTGGAGGGCTGCAAGAGTCAGTTTGGAGTGAGAGATGTTGGAGAATTGCCATGGAAGCATCTGCCACGAAGGTTTGCTCAGCCTCCATTTGTGCTGGGGAATTTGCTTTCTGAGTCCTTTGGTAGCTACCCCTGGTGCTTCAGCCCTGTAAGTTCAGATAAAACAGCAATAGGCCTTTTTTTTTTTTTTTTTCTAATATATCAGCTACTCATCTCATAACTCTTGTAGCAGGTGAACTGGCTTGATATGCTTCAGGATCCTGTTCATGGTAAATAAAACACAGAGGGACTCACTACTTACACAACATCTTGGTGACTGATTTCCTGGATGGTCTCTGAACATTCACAGCCATTTCCTCCACTTCCAAAGATTCATCTCCTTTTAACTGGCAAAAGGAGGGAAACCAAAGGACAGCTTAGACAAGAGATCACATCCCCTCCAGACATAGCCTGCTTGATATTTTGATAGTTGTAGTTTGAGAAGGCAGAATTTGAGGCCATCAAGGACTCATTAAAAAAAAATAAAAATCTACATTTAAATTTCAGTTTTTGTCTAGATAAACATGGAAGCTTTGGGTTCAAAACAATCTGCAGATGTTGTGCATCTGAACAAATATTCCACTTCCCCACTTACCTTTTCTCAATGAAACAATATTTGGTTTACAGTTTATGCTCAACTTCAACAGTATTTTGCTAGGCACTATTTTCTCTTCTAGCAAAATTTTGCTTGTTTGTGTGTTTATTTTCCTAAAAGTGTTCCCCTCAATTAAGCACAAACCAATGATCCAAAAAATACCCAGAGAGGCCTCAGTACAACACAGCTGTAACCATTGTAAAAAATCCTGTAGAATTCAAGGGAATTTGTTTCATGCCCTGAGTATTGTGGTATTTGATATTCAACCCATCTAATGAACAAACCCCAGAAATGCTGCCTTGCAGATGGGCAGGGTACATGATCCGCACAGATTTAGCCACACACTGCTCAGGTACAAGGAGAGTTTTGTCTCCAGTGGTTTTTCCTGGACTTCAAAAAAATGGGCATAAAGAGCAATAATCTGATCATCCCTGAAATCCTTCCCCAGTATGTTTATGAAGAGAAGGCTGGTGTTTTGGTGATGAAAAGATCAGGTTTACATAAAGAAGACAATTGATTTGAATACCAAAGAAACAATCTCTGGGAAGTCCATATTTGGTCCCAGTTTTCTGCAGTGGGAACTCCTGATTAGCCAACAACTTTGGCTGTTTTCAAGTGAGAGAAACTGGAACCAAAACTTTTAATTGCACATGAGATGATACCAAGAATGAGGGGAGAGAAATCACTCTGGATTTGTAAAAGTCTTGTGAAAATGTGCTAGTTGTGCCAGGTGCTTTTGCCTTTTACACTGTGACTTTGCTTTCTGATTTCTGATTAATACTTTTCTGTAATGATGATGAAATGAGCCCTTCTTTCAATGTTCTCTTTATTCTATTTATAAAAGGAAAATACATGTAAATGGAATGATAGTCAGTTATATTGCAATTCAACCTCTCATAGTTTACATTATTTGTAACTTTTAGTCATAGCCACAGTTGCTTAAGGAAAAGACTCAGTTGGTTTGTAACACATCTACTGATAAATGATCAGATTTATTAAAACCCCTGGATTCCCTTCAGTGGTTTTCATTCTCAACACTAATCTATTCCAGGCATATTCCAAAGCCTCAGAGAGTACAGTGTGCTGATGCTGTAGTAAACCAGAGACACATGTATCTTTATTTTTCCCCTTCCTCCTGTCATTTTGATGATGCTCTAAGGCTCCTCTTTAGCCTCAAGTGAGGAAGGTGTAACAGGTAAGAACAACCCAGCAGCTGCAGTTTAATAAAACAATGAAACATTACAAACAGGGAGGGAAAAAGATAAATAAATGAGTCCATGGCAAAGGTTGTAATTTGAGTTAATGCCAATAGCTTGAGAGTGGGAGAACCAAGCCAAGGCAGTGGTTATTTTTACATCACTTTGATGTATGAGGCTGTGTGGGTGTGAGGTGAATGTTACCCTTTCACTGCAAGAGAATTAAAAGTGACTGGAGCAAGAAGCTGAAAATTGGATTTCCCCCCCAGATCTTTATTAGCTACAGCATTTCATCCCAAAAGTCAAAAGACAGAGTGAAATTAGGGTCTCACCTATCCCCAGGCAAACCTAGTGAGGCCACTCTGCAAAAGAAGGATTCTTTTCTGTAATCTGCAAAAGCTGAAATGTTTTCTGTAAACTCCTTGGCCTGTCTGACAGTACAGGTGATTAAAGTTTCTCTCCAGCTGATGGAAAAATTGATATTTAAACCCCACAAGGCTTCTGCTAAAGATTGCAGTCCTGCCTGTTCTGGAGATTTGTCTGAAGCAGTTGCTGCTGAGCTGCAGCCTTGCTGTGCCCTGAGCTCACCCCCAGGACAAAGGAGAATCAGCCACTGGGACAAGGACTGCTGAACAACCTCCATGGAAAGGGGACAGGCTCTGGAAGAGCTGTGCTGGCTTCTGCAGAAATTAGCCAAAGGCAGTCACTGTTCACAGATGATTCTGGGTGTTTAACTGCTGGGCATTTGTGGGGTGGAAGAGACTTTGATGACAAAATCTGGACCAGATGTGCATTGGCAAGAATAAGTTGTCCTGCTTCAAAGACAGCTAAAATAAAATTTCCAGTATGTCCAAATTATTGTTATTGCCAGTTACAGAGGGAATGAGAGACTAAGAGCTGGAAACATGGGAGAAGAATCATCCAGCCTACACTGTCAGTAACCCTGGTTAAATAGAGTGTGACTTTTAGACAATAAGTGATCAGCACCTATGCCTGTGTCCTTTTAGGGATCAGTTGGAAAGGAAAGGGCAGGGGCTTTGCACTGAATCCTGCTGCAATGCAGACCTCTTCCCAAGCAATCTCATCCTCTCTCAATCAGTGTCCCAGGGCTGAACTTCCACAAGCAGCTGCTTCCCAATATTCTCATCTCCTCTCCTCTCCCTCCTCAGCTCTTGGGCTGTGGGTTGCAATCAGAAGCCCAACAGCTGAACTGGATTTGAAGAGCCTGTGTGATTTAGGGATTTATCCTAAAGGTAACTGTGATGGGAACCCCATGAAAGAGGCAGCAGGAAGCTTCCACCATCAAGTCTAATGAGTTTACAGTGCATGATCAGTGTCCTCTTCTTTACACTGGTGCTGGAATGATCAATTGACCATAACATTACAATATTAAACCATCAAGCCTCAAAATTATACCCAAGTAGATTATGAGGTAATCAACCATTTCCCAGTGAAAAAGACAAATGTATTTTTAAATTTTTCAAAGAATTAAACTATACATTAACTCAGGTACCCTATGACCCATGTTTGCTGCCTTCTCACAGCTGCTTGGCAGGTCACCTGTTCCCTTCTGCATTTCATCCTGAGACTGTCCTGCACTGGCAGAGCTCGAGGGAGAAACTGGTGAGGAAATGCCCTTTCTGCAAAGCCTGGATGTGAAAAGGTCACGTCTCTGTTTGCTGAATTTGAGCTGCTGTATAACCTTTGGATCAACCCTGAGCTTTACCTCTACACTCTGTGAGTGATACGTGGCACTCAGGAGACTGCAGGGTGTTGCTAAAGCCTCACAGATTTCATCCTCTGTGAGTAGATAAAAGAACTATATATATGTACACCATTCTTCTATCACTTCTGTTGAAGAAATGAAATCTTCTCGCCCAGTGAAGTTTGGAGAAAATGCAGATCTAGCCAGGATGGATCCTGATAAAATTTGGGAGTCTGAGCTGGATATACAGAAAACAGAGGCATAAACAGGGAACATTACTGGCCTTGGGGAAGACAGCTTGAACAAATGTGTGAATTTGCCAAAGTCCTGGGAGATCAACCCTCGTCTGGTACTGAGCTTTTCTTCTGGGATGGGGTATAGGAATATCTGCTGCTGCAAAGAGAAGTTATTGCACCCTTCAAGTCTTCTTTTTATTAATTCAGGGATTTCTGTTCTTTTTGTAACAACTCTATTTTCATCACCTTCATTCCCTTCAGGTCTTCTTTTGCAAAATATTCATTAAAACTATGTAAAGACCCTTCAACAGCCTCCAGAGATTTGGGATAGTTTAAGGCATTCACTGCCTTGAGGATCTGCTCTGTGCTCTGGATTTCTGGCAGATAATTCATGTATTCTTTTTTTCCTGGGTAAGTAAAAATTACTTCTGTATAATTTCAGGTAACAGTAAATATCAGCCAGCACAACAAAATTCTGAATACAGCAGCAGAGATTTGGTTGAGTTTCTTGCACATTATTTAATGAGTTCATTTGTCTCTCTTGCTATGGGATCAGACACATCTTTGTAAGCTTTAAGTTATATTCGGTGTGATAAAATGGTATTTATATTGTTTAAATGTCTGTTACTGATGAGAAGAGAGCAGTCATCAAGTCACTGTGATTAGCAGTGCATTTCAGTGTTGTGCTACATAGTTTTATAACACTGTGATCCTGATTGTTTAATCCACACATTTACACGATGGATACTTGGCAAAAGTAGTCTCAGTTTCTGAAGAGAGAAGGAATATAAGGTCTATGGTAGCCTGGTGAAACAAGGCTGTAGTTAAACAAAGAAATGATTGCTGAATTTGCTTGCTGCAGCAATAAGGTAACATTTCAGTTTATGACAGCTTTGTGAGTTTTAACAACTGAATATTACCATCAGCTCCAGGGAAGGAAAAGAAGCAAGTAATGCAATGGAAATTCTACAGTCACAAGAAAAGGGAAAACAAATAGTGCACAGGATTCAATCACTAGCCTGCTTATTTTTATTCTTTTCACATTTTCCTTTTGGTCCATTTCTTTCTGGTCCCTGCTGCAAAGGTGTAGATCTCTGCGAGGCTGGAATCAATCTACAGACCTGAGTGTTTCATTAGCATTCAGATGTGAGCAGCAGTGATGGTGAGTTTTGGGGTGAATTATTCCCCAACAAAACTATATTAATTTCAGGGTGGGATTTCACCAAAGAAGGAGTTGGTTCTACTGTTTTCAGAGGTCTGAGAAACCCCCACTTTTGCTGTTTTGGGGTGGGGAGAAAAACAGACGGGCAAGCAAAAGTTGCGAGACTCACTCAAAAGCCACGTACAGACACAAACACACAAGAACGAGGCAAGGAAACACTGAGCACAGCTGGAGCAGGACTTACTCTTAGCCCCATCAGATAGTACAGCACACTTATCACCCCCATGGGCAGCACATAGAAGAGCAAAGAAGTGATCTGGACAATGCAGTTGTAGATCCACAGGGGCATGACCACGGTGCAGGTGGCGGAGCCGGGCACCAGGGTGCCGTTGGGGAAGTGCTGCAGCAGGATGCCGTGGGTGCCCGTGTTGGGCAGGGCGAAGAGCACGGAGAGCAGCCAGAGGGCCAGGATGGTGCGCAGGGCACGGCGGCGGCTGCGGCCCAGCTTGGCTCGGAACGGGTGCAGGACGGCCACGTAGCGCTCCACGCTCAGCGTGGTCACGCTCAGGATGGAGGCGAAGCACACGGTCTCCAGGAGAGCCGTCTTCAGGTAGCAGCCCACGGGCCCCAGCAGGAAGGGGTAGTTGCTCCACATCTCGTAGACTTCCAAGGGCATCCCCAGCAGCAGCAGCAGCAGGTCTGAGACCGCCAGGCTGAACAGGTAATAGTTGGTCGGGGTTTTCATGTTGCGGTGCTTGAGGATGACGAGGCAAACCAGGAAGTTGCCCGCCACCCCGACAATGAAGATCACGGAGTACACCAAAGCCACGGGCACGAACAGGTGGCTCCGTCTGGGCCCACACAGGAAGGTTAAATAATCCTCAGTGCTGTTAAAGTAACCCCTGAGGCGTCCTTCATGTAGAGCGAGGTGGTTTAACCAGGAGAAGTTACTGACCCAGGCCATCGCTGGATCTGCTGAGGGGTTTCACAGCTGAGATTTGTTGTTCTTTCTGCCTCCCTGTGCAAGTTTGCTCACTTTTTTTGCAGAGAGAGGAGGGGTGTAGTTTCCTTGCCAGCCCTGGATCCACAGAGCCACTGAGGATGTGGATGAGCGTGTTTGCCTGGCTGTGGGTAAGGTTTTGCTGCTCAGCAGCTGTTCCCCTGCACGGAGCCCCTCAGCCAGAAAGCCCCTCCTTTCCCACATATTCATTGGCTCGCTAAGTGCATTGGATTATAGAGTACGAAAAGGGGTTCCAGCCACTTGCATCAGCTCCCGTGGCTGAGGCATTTACAGAGTCACAAATGTGGGATTTAAGGAGCTGGGAATCTGAAATACAGGACACAAAACCAGCTGCAGGTTATTTGTTTATGTCAGAGGGTGGGAAAGCAGACCAGAAACACCCCCAAAACTCAGTCCAAAAAGCTTTTACAAAATGATAATGATGCTACATGCAGTTATGAGCCATGAGCAAAACAAAACAAAAAATTCTGGCATGATTTTGTTTTTCAAATCTCTGCTAATTTTTATTTTTATTTCTGTTGTCTATGGCAGCAAGTACTTGGAGACAGTTTGATCAGTAGAAAGCCAAACTGTTTTTGTAGCTATTTATCTGGAATTATAATGCTTCAGCCTTTTTCTAAATACTGCAATTGTTTTTCTCGTGAGATCTGACTAAAGATTTTAATTGCTATTCATATTAACATCAAAATATTTTCTCATTTTCCAAGTATGCTGGGATGTGATTCTATATTCTTAGAGAGCGTTGTTTTGGGAATATTTCTGTACAGCATATTATTCTATATTTATTGCCTATGGGGCATAAACTTCTATAGACTCTTTTTTTCTTCATGAATGACAAGCATTCTGCAAACACACTGAGCCAAAAAACAAGTGTCTCATGCAAGGACCATGGCTTGCCAAAATAGATCATTTAGCTCTGTATGAATGCTTGATTCCTTCCTGAATTTCTCTAAAACAAAAAAGGCTCTCCAAGTCTGTAGATACAATTTTCTGAGACTCAGAAAACATTCAGCTGTTTGGAACTGAGGAGGTGCAAGATCTGAGGGTGAGTTTATGGGATTTTTGTCAGCTTTGTGTGTGATTTGTCTGCCTGGAACCTCTCACTTTCGAGTACCTGCCCAGTGCCCCCCTTGAAGCCATGTAAACCTTTTACATCCTTGACATCCTTTGGCAAGGAGCTCCTTGAATCTGCTCTATGTGTGTGTATCTCTTTTCTCTGTTTGATCCTTTAGCTTGATCTCTCAAGAAAAAAAAAGATTGTTGCAATAAGCACAGACTGCCTCCAAAATAGCAGCAGTGTGTGAGGAGCAAAGGGTTGGTCCCTTTGAGGCACATTCAGTGTGGGGAGCCTGGGAATTACTCTGCAATCACTTAAAATGTGGAAGGTGTGCAAGGTACCACAACAACCAGACTAAAAGGCAGAAGCAAGTCTCTTGTGCTGACTTTCAGACCTGCTGAAATTATCTCACACATAAATTGTCTCCGTCAGAAGGACCCAACCCCTTTATTTTTAGCATTGCACAGAGGCATTTTGTTCAGCAGATCGAAAAGTTTTACTGGATTATTGAATAACAAACGTGCCCTTTTGACCCATTGCTCCCTTCCTTACGGATTCATCCTATAGCTATTCCCTGCATTTTAACAATGTTGAATTTGATCTTGATCTGCTGCTGATGTAAGAGGTAGGAGTAGAGGAATCATTAGTTGGGTTCCTGGCTGACACCAGGATTAACTGTTTCAGAGTACAGCAGAATACAAGGATTTGAGAATTTGTGCAGGACTAAACATTGTCTGTACCTCTGCTTCAATTTCACGTTTGTTGGGGGTTTTTTGTGTTTCTTTGTTTCCCCCACATAAACTCTCAATTTCTTTCCATTTCTCCTTTTTTCTTCCCCCAGTAAATTCCACCACTCCACACACTGCAGCAAGCCTGAGGTGAGTAAATGCTTCTGAAGTAGCTACCAAATTGGCTTCATTTTTCTTCTTGCACTTCAACCTCTGTAAAGAAACTGAAGTGGAAGATCGAGTCTGTTCAGCTTGAACCCAGTCATACAGAAAAGGAAAGCAGAAAGGATTGAGTTATTCACTAAAAAGCCAAAAGGGCAGTAACACCCACTGTGATCCCTGGGAGAGGAAAGCAATGGGCTGTAAAAACACATCAGATCACCTGAAAATGTGGATGTGCCAGACCCACCTGTGCCCACTTCCACTTGTTCTCAATCCTTTCTGATCCTGCTGAGTGCAGATGCTGACAACCTGTAAGAATAGGAGCAGAAGAAAAAGAGATAACCCATGGACCAATGTTGCTATGACCACGATTATGTTGCAGATGGAGAGGACAAAGAGAGTGGAAAATATATTTCAGTTCATTTCTCAAAGCTTTATTTGTATTCTGTATCTTATCTGTCTCAATAAGGACAGAAGAATGTATCCAACCAAAGACTTGCTCTGCCTCTATATGAATGGAAATATTTTATTTTTACAACCGAGACAGAAAATAAAAACAGATTTTCCTTATGAAAGTAATATTAAAGTATTCAGTATTTTTCATTGTACAGCAAACTTCCTTGGTGCTTGCTTTTATACACTGGAAGAAAGAGGGTGTGCTGCATGCTGGCCTTGGAATTGTGCAGCTTTATACAATAGCAGTGTAATGAATGTAATGTAATATTTCCATTAATTTAGTGTAATACTGGCAACATTAACCCAGACAAGGTTTTTGGCACTGTGCAAGAGTCACAGTGAGGCACTGACTATGTCCTCATGCTGGTGATGCCTCTTGTACCACGTTTACATTGTGGAATATTTCCCTTTGCCAGTGTGGTGTGCTGCAGCACACCCCTGGTTCCACTATGAACAGCAACACATTTAAGCAGGGCTGAATTCAAGCACCTTCATGCTTGTCAAAGCCCTTGTAAGGGCAGCCATTAACTACTTTATATTAGTACCTGGTGAATAGCTGGAAAATGGGAAAATTGGGTACATTATTCAGAAGAGGCAGAGGACAGTGGAAGTTACCCAGAGTATAGAAAATGGATAAATGCTCCACTGGCCATGCTGACAGAAGGGTGTACTTTGAACTATGAGCCATTTTGATGGACTCTTCTGAACATTTGTTTATCTCAGAATGGAGACTTGTATTCATGCAAAACAAGCTATTTTTTGGATATTTTTATCTATGTGGTGAGACAAGAAGGTTTCTCATCCAGCTTCATATGCTCTGGTTGTGGAACTGCAGGTAATAGAACTGTGAATGCCCTAGTGGGCCACACTAATTAATTCTGCTGGAGTCAGTCAGTGCAGTCCTGCAGGGGATTTTCTCAGAGTTTGCAGGAAAATGCTGCACTGCTTACTGTGAACACACCCTTAGGAAATCATCCTGCTTCACTGGAAGGGCTTGGAGAGCTGCTGGGTTTGCCAGAATTCTTGGTGAGAAGGTCCAATACTTTTTATCTTCTGCAGGTGAAGCTTGGCTTTTCTCTCATGTTTAATTTCTGGTTGCAGATTCTGCTTCAGTAGTTTCTCCCCTGCAATTTCAAGATACTGAAGGCAGGGGCAAAAGCCTTTGGAGGTTCTGTGTGAGGGAGCTGCTCTCCAGCCTGTCTGAGCCTGAGTTCACTGCTCCTTTGTGGAGCTTTTCAGAGTGACCCATGGGGCCACAGAAAGTTCTGAATTGCAGATTCAAACTCCCTGCTTTAATCCTTGGAGAACTTGGCAGTAACAAGTATTTTTGTCCCAGAGGAATGCAAAGAAAAGGATGCAAATAAGGGGGTGCAGAGCTGGAAAGCAGAAATGTTAGCCATACTATACTGAAGATATTAACACAATTTCCTAGTAAAATATAGCCCCATTGCCCTCATAAACTCCTGAGCTATAATTATGGATCATGACTTGTTTTTTCTCCTCTGAAAGGCTTGTTTGAAATGTTCCCTACAGTAGCTGAAACGTGAATCTGTGTTTTCCCAAGCACCTTCAGTATAAAGTTCAACACACAATCAAACACACAGGTACCCTCTGTGCATTTCCTCTCCCTCAAGGCTGCAGGATGGACCTGCACTGTAACAAAAGCTGGATCTGCAGTAGCCTTTCCATGCCTCATTGTCAGTCGTTTTGCAATTACCTTGGCTCTTCACAGAGAGCTTTTCCATGGCTGTGCATGACATCTGAAGTCCCCAGGATATCAATCAACACACATAAGAAGTGGATTTCATGACTACAGTATAACATACCAAGAAGGGCACCTCCTTGCCTGGAGCAGCTGGCAACCCATACAGGCAGTGCAGGCACAGGCCACTGCAGGAGTGGAACACATTTTGACTAACTTTAGTCATTAAAACCAGCAAATGAGGCTTCACAGATTTCTCAGGCTCCTACTTTAGTCAATAATGGAAAGAGGAAGCTCCAGCAGGGATTTCTTCTAAGCCACAGCACAAGGTGAGATACATGAAATGGAGTAGCTTGATTTTTTTTATTGTCTGCAGAGGGGAAGTGGGTAATAATTTTTTAACAGCAGGCTTGTTAAACAGCTGAGATGAATTTGGACCTCAGTTCTGTACAGTCTTTTCCATCCCTTTCCCATCAGGCTTTAGAGGGGGCCACGTACAGACTTCATTTTTGAGAAGTTGTTTAGGACAGCTGAAAACAGGGACAGAGATGCAGCCAGCAGATGCAGGGTGAGGACAGCCCAGTGCTAAAAGTCACTCCCTACTTCTCTCTTACCCAGTTAGGTGGTCCTTATTGACACATCTTTCAAAAATGGATTGATTTCTTTGTTAGTATCCACTTCAGAAATTACTGGGAGATATGTCTTTCATTTTTAGAAAGCCTTCTGTTGTGTGTTTGTGTTTGTGTGTGCTCATGCTTTGAAGAGGCAGTGAGTGACAGTCAGGGATGTGGTTCAGGCTTGATATGCAGGGAAGCAGCAAAAAGAGCTGGAAAAGAACCCTGATACAGAAAATCTTGTGATCCTGAATGTGTCCATCATATCAAAGGGACTGGATTTACATGGGGGAAGAGGAAAGGATTGTCATGAGAGAAAATGTAGGAAGTCACAAGCAGGGTACAGGATGAGTCAGGTTGTCTCAGTCAGGAGGGATCTGGTACTACAGGACTCAGATTTACGCAGGAAGAATCAGATGATTCAGCACCTCTCTGTGGGTTTCTGCAGCCTTTCCAGTATCAACACTCCCCTGCATCTCTTCCTCTCCTCATGCTGGATGTTTCTCAGGAAAGCTTGACTCTCTTTGTTGTCTGACCCAAAAGAGACTTAACTTCCCTGACACAGCAGAGTCATTTTTCAACTGGCATCCACGTGGCCTCTGTTCCACACTTGAGATTTGGGCAAGGATATTCCTTCAATATAAAAAAAGCCATCCATATTCTGGAGCCTGCATTGTGCATGGATATGTGTTAGACATACACACATATCCATGTGAGGAGACAGAAGGGACCACAGTGACAATCTTAACATATTCAAAGACAGGTAGTGATGTATTGTGCTGCTGGAGGTGGCAGACAGTCAGGAATTTGTTATAGGACAACTGAATCCAGCAATGAAAATGATAAATGGGATATATGGAATTTACAAGCATGTATCATATATAAATCTAGTACTAAGGGAAATATTAAGAAAATCTCTTTTCTAAACATTTCTTTCTTTGAGGGTTGGTGTGAAGGTAGCCTGGCTGTAAGAAAAATAATTGGGAAGGTTTTGTTCCTGTTGGAATACTATATACACTTTCCATTCTACAGAACATTTGCTTCAGAGCTTCTTACATACTACTACTACTCCTCCTCCTCCTCCTACTACTACTATCACAATTTAAGAAACTGGAAATTAGAGAGCATTTTTTCCTCTTCTTGGAATTTCAGAGAAGCCTTGTTTAAATTACCTGTGCATGTTTAAACTTCTTGTCTCCCCTAAAAGAATAATTCTACTGACACTTTGGCAAAAACACTTGTCAAGTTTCCATTCCCTCCTGCCTCAGCTGCTCCTCAGGTTGCTTTTAAAGTTGTATTACAGTGATCACTTGTCTTTGTGTCACATTGAGAATCAATATTATTTGACTTGGAATTGAAGAAACCATTTTTATGAAGAAGGATGTGCATTAATTTAGAACATTAATATGCTGACAGATGATGATCTCTTCCTGCTCTTTTCCACATTAGACTATCCCTAGGAGTCATATCTTGGTTAAGTTAAGTGCAGCGAGGGATGATAATGTTCTTTTGAATGTCTTCTGCTACAAGGTTAGAGAGGGAAAGAAAACTCTAGACACAACAGTGATGCAAAAATATGAGCCAGAGGCATAATTTACCATAGTTTTCAAATAACCTAATAGGCCTTACACATGGAAAGCAAACTGGATCAACTTATTAAAAAGCTTTCTTCAAATTGTGCTGGACACCAACAAGATATTTTTGTGCTTTGCCATCACCCACTCAGTAGTGAGATGACCCCAGGCAAAAATGCAAAATAAGGTAAAATGTTCCATCTATGACTTCCAGAGCTGAGGAGCAGAACCAGGGGCAGTTCCCATGCAGGGAGAACAGCTCTCCTGTACAGGACTGGGGGTGGGGTTTGATGGCCTCAGTGTCCCTATGAGCTGGGAATTGGGATTCAGTGACTTTATTAGGACAGTTCTTCTCCACCAGGATTTGGATCAATCTGCCAGCTGGAATCTGGAGCCTTATTCCCCTCACTTAAACTGGAGGTGAGTGTGAGCCTCAGGAGCTTCCCACAAGACCCCTGCAAACAGACAAGGGGATGAAGGCTCTGCCCTCTTCATTTCAGATGCAAAACAATGCAATTTGGACATTTGTGATAGGACCAATGATAGGAGAAGGGGAAATGGCTTCAAACTGAAAGAGAGAAAGTTTAGATTAGATATTAGGAAGAAATTCCCTGCTGTGGGGGTGGTGAGGCCCTGGCACAGGGTGCCCAGAGGAGCTGTGGCTGCTCCTGGAGCCCTGGAAGTGTCCAAGGCCAGGCTGGACAGGGCTTGGAGGAACCTGGGATAGCAGAGGGTGTCCCTGGGGTTGGAAAGAGATGATGAACCCAAACCTTTCTATGATCTCTGATTTTCTTAGGGGCACTAAGGCCACAGCTGCTGCAGGGCATCTCACTTTACTCTTCCCCAGTTTAACTGCAGCTGTACAAATCTGCCTTGGTCCTCCTCCTGTTACTGGGACACCAGCTCAGCATCCAGGCTGTCAGGTATTTTACCTACCCAAGACACCTCTATTGTCTGCAAATTTGCAAACTCTGATCAGCAATTGGATCTGAGCTGACCTGGAACTTGATTGACCTGCTGTGATTGACCTAAATGCTAAACACATCTTGTATTGACCAACATCTGAATGTATTCTGCAGTACCTTTAATGAAAGAAGTTTCTGCATCAGACAGAAATGACTCAAATCTGAGTCAAGTTGTTGTCTCTCAATACAGGAAGTTGTATTTAAATAAGTAGTAACGTTAACTCAAATGGTATCAGAAATAGATTAAGGAAAACAGAACTAGATAGTCTGATATTTTATTTTTCAATTCTACTGAGAGATCAATGACTAAAGATTAATGTTGCTTGAAACAAGAAAAGCTTAATGATGGCTGGTGGGACGAAGAAGGGGAATAACAGAGGAGGAGAGCTAACAACCTTGAAAAAATAACCTGGTAGGAAGAGAAACAAAGAAACAGTGAGGATTGGGAGTGAAAAAGGACAAAATGGATTCTAGACATGAACTAATAGAATACACCAAGTGAAAAACAAGCAAAAAGGTAAACACAAAGAGGAAGGGAGGGAGGGAGGGAGGGAGGAAGGAAAGGAAGGAAGGAAATGAAGGAAAGGAAGGGAAGGAAGGAAGGAAGGAAGACAGGCTAATGAAGCCTGGGAGGGACCTCTAGAGCTCTTCCTCCTGCTTAGATCAGGCTCTGCTGTAGAGTCAGGCCTTGGGGTGACCTCCCAGGTGCTGCAGAGGCTGCTCTGAGGTCCCTTGAAGCCTTTGCTTTCCCAGCTGAAAACAGAGCAGTTTTCTCAGCACCCTTTCAAGGGCAGGAGCTCCAGACACAAACACCTTGTTGACCTCTCCTGAACTTGCTCCAGTTTGTCATTCCCGGTTGTGGGGAGCCAGAATTGGATGCAGTGCTCCAGACAGGAGCCTGTGAGTGGTGATCTGGGCATGAGCAGCTCCCTCAGTCTGCAGGCTCACAGCTGGATCCTGTCCAAACTGAGATTTACCAACTCCCCCAGGTCCTTCCCAGCAGAGCTGCTCCCCATCCAGCTTCACTCTGGTGTGCACTTGCCTGCCTTTCCCAGCACTCCTCCGAGTGGAAGCTCCTACACCTAAAATTTAAGGAATGGCCCTTTAGCACTGTTATTTCCAAGACAATGCTGTGTATAAACCTGATTAACCCCACACTGTTATTCATTATTCTCTCTTCTGCTTCAATACCACTCAATCATCCCAGAAGTGAAAGGGAGCAGCATCCACAGACTCGATTTATGAGGTGTCTGGGAGCCCAAGCCTCTCTGGTAATAATGAGATTTTGAATCTTAAAGGCTGTTCAGAGCTTTGGTGGCCAGGCTTATGTTACCAGTAACAGAAGAGAAATATTGTAACACAAATTTTTCCAGAATTGAGATTGTCTTGCTTAAATATCCACCCTGCCATTTTCCTGGGTGATTTAATGCATGATGAGCTGGTACTGGATTGTCTACTAGCACTTATAAAAAACATTGGGGATTTTTTTTCCTCAAGGCGTAAAAGAGTTCCAGAATTAGAACAAAGCTCTTCACCCCAAGCCTTGTTGATTGCCCTTGTATTGCCTTTACAGTGTTGATCTCTAAAATTTCTGGGTGTCTCACAGCTGCCAAACCCTCCAGCATCACTGTGGTTTCCCTTCCTTTCATGAGAAGATGCTGCTCTTCCTTTCTTTTGGTTGACAATCACCAGTGTCCTACACAACACCCATAGAAACAGAACTGAAAGGGAGAGGTGCAGGTAGTTCTTTGTGTGACTTTCATATTTGCTAACAGCCCTGAGTATATATGGAGAATGTGCCTCCAAGTCTATGGAAAACCAGTGAACTTCCTCATATTTGGGAAGGTCCAAGGTTTAAAGGATATCTCATAGTCAGATAGAAAAACAGAAGAGCCACTCTTAGTGGCTAGGTGGAAAAATGTTCAATCTGCACATCTCTGGTCCCTTTTGAGGAACATTTATGAGACTTCTGCTGGTGAGTGTGCAGCTCCCACCCTGGTACTTTTCAGATGAAGTGTTCAGACCATGATTTTGTCTCCAAGGTGTGAGAATCAAGGCCTGTGCTCTTTGCCAGTGATTCTTTCAAAAGTGTTCTACAGAACAATGCAGATGGTGCTTCAAAGGTTAAAAAGACTGTACCTGATGGGGAAAAAGCTAATTTTCCTGAGCACACCCATCCTTGCTTTGCTATAAAATTCTCATGTGATTATCAGATTATCAAGTGCTTTATAGCCCTTCAAAGAAAAATGGTCTCACTCTCCCAGAGAGATACAGAGGAAGTGTAAAGTTCTAAAAAAGTTGTAATAACTTAAACTTTGTGGCATTTCATCCTATGCTGTACCAGCAATACATTGTAGGAAGTTCATGAGGCATTTTTGCCTCTTTCCAAATGAAATGCTGTTTTTCCTTCCACCCTTTCAGGAGCATTATGTAGATTCTGCTCTGGGAGATGTTATGTCCTTTTGACAACAATTACCATAATAAGAGCCCTGTTGATCTTAAAAGCCCATTTGAGTCTGCTGCATGATAATTTGAATATTTTTAAACTGCTAACAGATTTGGTGCACATTAGCTTGCAGGCTTTTTCTTCAGACCTTATGCATACTGACCATGGAGTGGGTGCTTTTCCTATCTGCTCTTGGCATTTTAGAAGTACATGCCATGAAAGGGGTTCTCTTCCTGCATTTTCACATTAAAGAAAAGGGTAAAAATAAGAAAATATGTAGTTTCCATGTAACAGCCAGGCTGCTGCAGATGTATTGCTCTGTTGCAGCCAGACTTCTGAGATCTGAAGTCAACTGGAAGATGAAAAGTGGGCCCAAAAGATGAGGCTCAAAATTAAATATGCTCTTTAATGAAAAAACCCCTCTTTTGAATAGTTCTGTATTGCACTGCAAAGAGAGATTACCTTGAGTGTGTTAAAATACATGCTCTGCATCATTCAGATAGAAAGTGGCCAAATTTGAATCACAAACAACTCTCTTGGGAGCAGGTGAAAGCTGAAGGGCAGAATGAAAAATCCCACACCCAAATCCAAAGAGCTGGACAGCCAAATGTGCTTTTCAAACCATGTTATTTTCTGACAGTACCTACATTAATTCTGGCTCTTCACACAGTTACCTGGCCCAAAAAAAAAAAAAAAAATTCTACTTTTCCCCATTAATGTCAAAGTTTTGCTACTGTGCTCTAATGTCTGCTGGGACACTGGAGGTAAAGGAAGAAACAATGTCCTCAAATGAAGTTGCAGTGTCACAAAAGTGCAGTAAAGACCCATTTCTCCTTCCCACTGCTGATGGAGAGGGGTCCCAAGGCTTGGAGGATGTGCTGCAGCCCTTCAGAGCTGTCTCCATTTGTAGCTTTAGCAGAACTGGAATGAGCTGTCTGGGCACTGCCCCTTTTTTTGATGTAGTGACATCAATCCCACACCTCCGTGTGTCCAAACTGCTGCTCAAGGTGTTGCTTCAGGTTGCTGCAAGTCTGTGTGGCTCTGTACAGCCTGGGATCAGACACTGGGAATATTTCATCCTTTTCCAATGCAATGAAGATATTTGCTTCTACCTACTTTGTCTGGATTTGTTGTTCTCTTTCCAAACCTTCCTGGCAGTGTGGGAACTCTTCCTGCTCATTTCACTGGTTGGTCCTGACCCTTGTGAATCCATCCTAAGTTTACAAATGAAGCCAAAATAATGAATTTCTTGGTAGCAACAAATTCAAGTTGCAGTCTTGTGGTTAAACCACCTTTCTTTTAGGGAAAAATGTTTTGATGAAAACCAGAAAGTTTCATGCCTCATGAGGAGTTATGGATTTTAATGAGATCACTGCCCTCCAGAAAACTTCTGAAAGTAAAAACTGATCTGATTTGGAATTGTCAAAATAAAGATTTTATTATAAAAATATTGTTATGCCTTTTCATTTATATTAGTTCAAGTATTTCTGTATTATTTCCAGATCTGTCATAAATGTTATTCAACAGGTTTTGTTAGGAATGTGTCAAGTTACAGGGGGAAATAGAGCCAGAAAGAGCACAACACTTACATGTTTTCTGACCTTTTCAATAAGTTTTAAATACAGTTGCTACTGAGTAGAGACTGGACTGAAAAAACACCATGAAGCCTTTCAGAGTGTTTCTCATTTAATTGAGAAGAAAAGAGCAGCACTGGAAGCACTACCCAGGGAATAACTGGTTTTGATAGTCTGGTGTTTACCTGGAATATTTTTTTTAACATATATAAAGTTATTTTATAAGAACTATTGGAATTCTAGTATTTTTTTTTCACATAGCAGCAGATTTCAGTATTTCAGTTATTCCTCCTGATTCAGAAAGAAAATAACTCTTCAAGTTTAGTGTTTCCAATCAACCTAAATTCCCAACAAGCTCTAATAACCATCCGTTTTCTTTCTCTTAGATCGGTTATGTGCATATCTGACACCTGAAATGTTCCACAGTCACCTTTGCAAATAGGATCTGGAGACCTTAGGGAAGCAGGACTGTATTTACATAGAGAGCAGACAAGCTTTTAAGGGGTGCATCATCATCAGGCTTCTCATTTTCATGCCAAACAGAACAACTCAGAGGCAGGACCTCAATTACACACAGAGGAGAGGGCAGCAAAGGCAGGGCTCAGTTCAGAGAGAACCTGTTAAATGTTAACAAGATAAATTCAGGACTTTTTGGACTTCTCTATCTGAGCAGTTTTATGTATGTGTGTAAAGGGTAGATATGAAAGTACATATAGGGAGAGTTTTCCCTTTCATGTGGTCTAAACATAAAATAAGTCTTAAAATAAATGAAAATATAAAGATAACCTAACCACTATGGCAAACTGTGTTGGTCTATAATTTGAAAAACAAAAATATGAGTCATGCTACTGACAGTGTTTTTAAAACTTTTGTATCACTCCCAAAAGGTCAAAGTATTGGTGTTGTTTGAAAGAAAAATAGCTTCTTATTCCCTTTCTGCATTTCCACTGCACTATTTAGTGTGTGAGGTGACACAAGATTTTCTGGGGATTTATCTGCCCAGGTTTGACTGAATACAACTAATAGTTTCTAATGATTTTGGAAATAGCATTTTAAGCTATATTGAGCTCACAATATCTACTCCTTAAGACTGAGGTCTTAAACCTCTTCAGTGCAGATTTAAAAAAAGCAATTCTGCCTTACACTGCTTCAGTGGAGGCAAATACAAAAAATTTTCCCCTAATGGAATTTTTTAGCTCAGAGGGATCCTGGCTGAAGGTTTTGAAAGGATTTTGCAGTTTTGTATAGGTGGTATTCCAGAGTAGTGAGGGGAAGGGACACAGAATGCATTAGACTTAATTATGCAATTAATTCAACTGTAATTTTTTTTTCAGTAGGAAGCAAGCTGTCATCAGAAAATGTCAAATTGTTGCACTCAAAACCTTTCCTGGGAAGGCACTTAGGGACAGATTTGTCTGTGGAGGGTGGGTTTCTAAGAAGGACAGTGGAGGACTTTGCCCCTTTCCAAGAAAAGCCAGGAGCTCAGTGCTCTGGGAATGGGCACAGTGAGTGTGGCAGCAGCATCAGCTCCCCATTCCTCCACACTTGTTAAACTAAATCCAAAGTAGCCACAGGTCTGGCACTTAAACTCTTCCTGTGGTGAACAGATTTGGGCATTTGATCTGGAGCTGTCAGAGCCTGGCCTGGATTCACCACGAGTGAATTCCCTTAGGCTGGTACCCACATAAACCCTGGGTTTGCCAGGGGTTACATTCCTACACAGCCTTTGTTTTATCTCAAACCTGACCCTAAAGTATTGATGTGGTAGAGGAGACATTTCTTCTCAAGACCTGAAATTTATTTCAAAGGTGGCTGAGACCCAGGGAAATTCTGGTGAGGACATTTTGGTGTGGATATGTACCCAGCAAGGATGAGCAGATACAACAAACAGGGAGGGCTTTAAAATTTCTCCAAAGAATAAGCAAAAATTCTTTTCTTCCTTTCTTCTCCTTTATATGACAAACAAAGGCCATTAATAATGACAAGCAAACTGTGAAAACTTCTGTGACTTCCCCCAGGCTGGAAAATGGGTCAGTAATTCAGCTCCTTTAAGAATGCAATGTTTATGGCTCCAAGACACCTCTTTGCCTCTCTTTGTTTTGTTGTTGGTTTCCCTTGGATACTGAAAATGCCTTAAAGTATAAAAAGGAGCTTTTAAGAACAACAGGTTTAATGACAAAAATTGGATTGTTTAGAATAGTTTTGAAATTATTAACTGATAGATAAAGATCATCTTCTAAATGTTAGAGTGTTCAGAAGTAGTTGAGAAATATACCCTCAGCAGTGAAAACCCTGGAGCTTTGAAAAGAAAAATGTAAACAGGCAGGCAATTTAAAGCAAATAAAGAAGCAGTGGCATCTAATTTACATCTTATTTACACACAAACAAACCAAAATATTACACACATTAATTTTTTTTGCATTTTTACAAAGGTGTCCAAGTAATTTTACTTTGAATTTACTTCAGGAAATGACATATTGGACTAATACCTGATATCCATATAATTTTCAGCACAATTGCTTCCACTTCAAAAAACAATAATCATCTTAATGGCTTGAATGCAACAGGAGCATAAAAGCCCAATTCATGAAAATAGAATTACACTTGTTTCAAGATGCATTCATCAAAGTCAGGCTCATATTTAATACTCTCTTTGGACTGGATTTTTCTGTGCATAGTTCAGGATGCAGATTTCTAGAAGGAGAAAGAGAAGTGTAGTAAGAGAAGCCCAGTGAAATGAGAGTGGTAAGAAACCAAACTTCTGCAGACAAGACCCTGATTTTGTTTTGCCTCTAACTGTATTGAGGAGCTGGTGACTCCTGCTTTTCCTCTGAACTCAGTGACAAGTGTCTTGTTTTAATGAAATATTTAATGTTCACCTCCTTATTATAGCAAAAGTGATAAAAACCAAAACCCAAACCCAAACAGGACTGCAGCTATGAAAAATCACAAAGTACTTCACTGCATTTTAAAATATTAGCACAGCAGGTGCTCAGGAAGCTCTTCCAGCCCTGCAGGGAGATGAGGGGGGCTGGGTTTTGCCTGCCCTGTGCATCCTTTGCCAGCTGCTGGACTCTGCAGCAGAGCAGTGTCTCACCACTCCCAGCTTATCCATCCCCACAAAACTTTCTCCTGGGTGTGTGGCTGACCTTTGCTCAGCCTTTCTCAGGTGTTGCTAAGAATCAGATAAGGCCTGCCACATGAATTGTGCTATTAAGCTCATTAACATTGGTATCCACCTCCCATGAGCCTCACCTGACAGACGTGAGTGTGTGAACATGCTATAAACACAAGTGGCAATTTCTCTGTTATGGTAAAATATGACACAAAGAAAATGGAACTTAAGGCCTAAAAATGCTGATCTGCCATGGCTAAAAAATATCATCCCAACTCTTGTTCCCTCAGAGCTGGCCTTCCCCTCACCTTCTGAGCATTCACCTCTCATTTCCACATTTTGTGCAGATGTCTTCCATGATTTGAGAAGAATCATGCATGTAGTGTTTATTATTGATGTACCTTGGAAATGCAGACCAGCAGGAAGAGCAGGAGTGCTTTGTTTACCACTTAATGGCAAAGTGGTTGAATTCTAAAAAGGGCACTGTTGTTATTATTTAAAGATGAACAGAAGGCAGGCAGCACAGAGAAAGAACCTACTCAGAATTCTGCACTATCTACAAGACAGTATTAACCTTCTGCCATGGAAGAGGAATAGAGCTAATTAATGCCTTTAAATTCTAGTTAGTAGCAACGCCTATTTCTTTCCATTCCTGCCACTGTCTAACACCACAAGGCAATACCTGAGCAGGGAGAATGGCAGGCTCTGGGACAATTTCCCAGGAAATGTAGTGGAATTGCTGTGGTAAAGTTCTGAAGATGCAAAGCAAATGTGTGTGGTAGCAAAATGCCAACTCATCCTGAGCCCACATTGGCTAATTTAGTGGTTCCTCAGCTTTGTATGTAGAAAGAATCTGACTTCTGTGGGGAAAAAAGAAAAAAAAAAAAATGCAGCAAGTAGAGAGATAAGAAAATGTGAGAGCTGTTTGAAAACCCAATCTTTGCAAACACTTTACCTGCAAAATCTATTAGGTTCTTATTGCAGCAAATACTCTTAGGAAGTGTGCCTCAATTTCATATAATCCTATAAAATAAGGACTGTTACTGCTCAGTGGATTTCTCCTTCTGGTGGGCACAGTGCAATAAACAAAAGATAATATTTCAGTCAGAAGTAAATCTTTATATCAGCCAGAAAAGTAAGGCCTGGAAAATCCCATTGCTCAGGCATGGGTTTGTCTGAATGCTCACATCAAAGTCAGGCTCATATTTAAGACTCTCTTTGGACTGGATCTTTTCTGTGCATAGTGAGGCTGAAGGCTCCAGAAGCCGGGGGCAGAGAGCTCTCAGTGTCTGTGTGAGCAAACCCTGCAGGCACCTCCAGGAACGTGGGGCTCACTTTCCCACCTGAACTAACCAGAAAAGAGAATGGCCCTTCTCAAAACAAACCCCAAACCCAACCAAAACCCACCACCAACAAAACCAAGCAATGACACAGTTTCTCTTTCTTTAATTTTGTCTGAACAAAGGGACATTTTTGTTCAGTTTTGGGACACAACTTCAGTTTGACTGCCTTGTGACCATTGAAGCTGCAAGAAGGAGCAATGCATGGGTTGATGATAATCTTAGGAGGGGAATCATGCCTAGGAGTCCAGGGAGCTCTAGGAATCACCTGCAGTGTCAGGACTGTGTTCTGTGACATGAAACAAGGGCAACTGCTCAGCTGCCCTCCCTGGGATGTGTTTGCAAGCTGTCAATCTCTTGGCAGGACACAGAGCTGCTCTTTGGGCTGTTTAGCAGCCAGCTCATCACCCAGGATTTCCAAACAGGCCGTTCTGCAGGAGGCTTTTGTGAGATATCAGCACATTGGGGCAATCAGGATGAAATGGGGCTCATTTCCAACACCCCCACAGTTCTCAGTGCTGCTCCAGCAGGGACTTGCAGCCTCTGGGGTCACTGGGCTGCAGGGAGGGTTTCCTGGTGAGGTGTGGATGTCCTGCAGCACCTCCAAGGCCTTTGGGCAGCCCCATGTGCCCCCAGGCTGGTGTTGCACAGGAGGGATTGAACAACCCCACAGCACTCAGGGCTGGAGGAGGAGCTGCCTTGCTGGGGATTGGTCCCACCAGGCAAGGGGAAGGGATGCCCAGGATTGGCATCCTGGGTGTTGGGGCATTTCTTCAATATGTCCCTAAGTGCCACATCCAGTGCAAATCCCTGTAAATATCAAGGCTTCAGAAGTAATTTCTTATATAAAAAGGTTTTTCATATAAAACATAAAAAAAAAAAAAAAAGTTCATGACTGCCAGTTGTTGTTATAAATATGACTTAACTCCTGACCCTAAAATTCAACCTGAAAACAGAGACAGAGAGATGGGAAAAAAAGAAAAAATAAAATTATAGTTAGTAAGAAGAGTATTCCACTAATTTTTAGAAGTGTCATCAGAGAAGAAAGGAAATAAGGGTGTTTATTAAACACTTTGGCCTGCTTCAAGTTTCCTGTTGAGGTGAGTCTAAGTAATCAACTTTCACAACATTCGTAAAATCTTTGGCAATGAATTTGTACTGTGAGAAAACCACCATAAACCAGCTACCAGAAAAAATATTTTTTTCCACAGAGGGCCAGATCAAGAGACAATGTCAGAAAATGAGATGAAGACAGGGCCTGACCTCTAACAGGCAGATAATTCTCCCAAATTGGCTCTCAGTGCCAACAATAACTTCAGCCACTGTTTAAATATGACAAGATTGATCCAGCCAGGGCTAATCCCCCAAATCCCTTCTTCTTCTGCAAACTGCATGACAGCTTAGAGCCTCCAAATCACTTCTTGGCCAGTGAGACACAGCAAGTGACAGTTCATGGCAGCAAGGTAAAATACACTGAATTATTCATGGTTTCCCTGCAGCCAGAAGGGCTGTGGCAGTCCCAGGGTGCCTTCAAGGCTGTTTCCCTTTCACCCCTGTGCCTCTTCCCCGGTGCCAGACTAAGAGGGAAGTCCAATATCTTGGATATTTGGGGGATGTTTTCATAGTTTATCAGTAAAATTTAGGACCGGAGTGTTAAAATGTGTAAGGGAAGGTACAATGGGTTGGCTCTGGGGTTCACCCCTCCTTTAGCCTAAATTTATCTGTGTTCTCCAACAGACACATTAATCTCCAATTACAGCTTAGTCCCACCAGCCTAAAGCATAACCAGGAAGAGCCAGCAGGTATAACATTCATTGATCTAGAATTAAATTGCTTCCTGAAGAATATCTTCATAAAAAAATCCCAAATGTGACTTGACATTGTCAAAACCTGGACTTTCTTCAGCCAGATTTTTTTTTCTCAGTATCTCAATTACAGCTCTTTGATTTTGTATTAAGCCCCAGATTTGTGAACCTGGTGAAACACAGATTACTGCCCATGTAAAAAAGCCCATGCTTTTTATCATGTTGGAGGCTTATCAGACTTTCCCTATCACTTTTCTTTTGTAGAAGAAGCAAATTAATTTCTTTCTGCTTTACAATGCAGCTTGTCTTCCCCCAGACTATACCATTTTCATAGTTTTTAGCAGTTAATAGCTAGTCTGTAATTTCTGTAATTTAGAAACTGTTCCATGGCAGTCATCCCCAGCATATTAATAGAGAGCAGTTATATCCACTATGGATTAAAATGTAAAAAAATATTTCAGAAGAGCATCTGTGGACAGCAGTATCAGAGTAGAAAAGATCGTAATTTCATCACAAACAAATTTTAAAGTGGTTTGTAAATCTCCTTTCCTGACGAAATAGTAACAGCTGTGATGGCAAGGCAGGATTCAGGAGGGAGGTGTTGGTTTCCCAGCAGGGACATGGGTGACTCTGTCCCTTCCCAGAGATCACCAGGTGGAGCTGGCACAGAGGATGCCCACCCTCCTGACTGTCCTTTCCCAGTCAGAAAGGACTGGGGAGTGGAGAGATCTGTGAGGATTTGGGATGTCCTCATTTTCATCTGTGATGCAAAGGAGCAAATCAAGTTCTGTGTCCAGATAATACCCTCCAGAAAAGCAAGAACTATCTCAAGATACCCGGGGCCCTGACAAAGGCATTGGAAAATGTTTCTATCCTTATAAAAATCTTTATTGGTTCCCAAGAGCCTGTCCAACTCCAGAATAAATACATCCCCAAACAAATGGGGAAAACTAAAATCCAAAAAAAAAAATCTCAAAACTCAGAAAAGTTGCAGAACAACTTCAGCCATTTTTAGAGCTGGAAAACATTTGCTAATTCCTGCCCAGGTCTGCTATCAATACCTTTAGGCAGGACATCTTCCCTGGAGCTGTGCTACCTCAGTCTTTGGTCACACTCTACTGATCTTTACATGTATCAAGTTCCCCTAAGAACTGAGAAGCTCCAGGATGGGTAACAGAAATATATGTGAGTGTTCCTGACTGTTTTCAGACGGAAATAAAGCCTGCTTTAAGATGCAGCTAAACGAATTCTTTTAAAAGCAAAATCAAAGCTTGACACTGGCAAAAACTGCAGGAAGAAAGTTGAGGCAGTGACTCAGCCCTGATGAGCAGGGCTGGGGTGACCATGCAGGGGGCAGTGCCCCAGAACATCCCCCCATGGTCAGTCCCAGGGGGGATCCACTGCATCACTGCTGCTGGAACTACAGCACAGCCAGCCCGGGGCCAGGGATGGAGAAATCAATTGCTAATGGGCAGATTGCTCTGAATCTCTCTGGGCCAAACAGACTGGAAATGTGGCCAGCTGAGGCTTCCCGAGTGGACACAGAGGTTGCTCACCATGGGGGGAGGAGGAGCAAGGCAGAGATGCTTGGGCACAGAGGAACACAAGTGTAACAGGTTTGGGGGATCCTTTCCACCCTGGAAGGCACTGTGGGATTTAAAATGTATTGGACAAATTTTAATGAAGGAAATAGCATTTTAAAAAGCATTTTAAAAATGTTAAAACATTCAGATGAAGAGTTATTTGAGAATATAACTATTAATTGTGTAACTACTATGAAATGGGTGTTTCCAGATGAGAGAGTGCCCTACAGCCAGCACAATGTGTCTGTCTATGGTGCAACAGCACTTTCAGGAAATATTAGCTGGCCTGCTGCTGTGAAGTTCAGACTTTTTAATCAGCAAATCATTTTCTTCCAGTCGTGTGCTGCTGTGCTAAATTGCAGTGCTAAATCCAGAGAAAATTCCCGTGGCACGACATGTATGGATTGGAAATTGAAGGCTTCCAGTCTCCGTAATTTCTTGATCAATCTGTGGTTTTATCTGAACAGACCAAGAAAAAAACACAACAAAAAAACCCCCCCAACAACAACAAAACCAAAAAACCCACAGAACTAAACCAAACCAAACCAAACCAAACCAAACCAAACCAAACCAAACCAAACCAAACCAACACAGGATAACAGAAAGCCCTGGTGATTCAGAGTTGGTACAGAATGAGCACAATTTCCTGTTCAAGTACAACACCCCCAGACTTATCCATCCAACCAAGGGCAGGTTGTTGCCTGTTTTGCTCATCAGAATTGCCCTATCACAAAGATGAACATTTACCATTAGAGCTCAGCCTTTCAGTGTGTGTTTACAGTGTAATTACATTAATCTGGCTGCTCCTCTCACTGTTACTGGATGTGCAAATTGTCCAGGGATCGTGGCTTTACAAGATGGTACAGGCATGGTTTGGTTGGATTCAAACTGAAATAAATACCTCTATCTTGATAGAAACAGCAACTAAAAGGTTTTTTCATCTTTTCTAATTTTAGAGGTTTAGAAAACCAACAGTAGGAGCTAAAAACAAAGCATTGGGTCCATGATCAAATCCAGTGGGAGCAGCTCTTCTTTTCTTCAAGTTAACAGCTCAACACAGAGGGCCTTTTCTTAGCTCAGTTCAATTCCCACATCATCCTGAGACAGCCTGCCCCAATAGCTCCTGCTTCCACAGCCTGTGAAATATTCCTTAATGAGGGTTTTCCAGTCAAACCTGCTAAAAACCTCCCATTTTTCCATAGATTATTGAACCATTATTTTTAGCAGGAGCAAGCATTCTCAACATTTCCTTCTTTCTTTGACTATAAAAGGCAAAAGCACTTTTAACAGCAAAAAACCCAATAAATATTTATTTAAAGTAATCATTCATAGAGCACCCCATGTCCTTTAGATTATCAAAATGGACATAAGAATCTCAGTTTAATACAAAACAAATGAAAAATATTCACATCATATACTTACCAGAAAGAAAAAACATCTACTGTTTTTTTGAAGTAAGAGAACTCCTTGGCAGATCTAGTTCACTGTCAAGGATCTGTTAATAAATCACATTCCTGAGTGTCTAAGGCAACACATCCCCTTCCTTTTCCCTACTTGATTCTCACACCCTGACAGAAGGTTTATTTACTGCTCTTTCAGAGCCTTCTGTCAGGTTATTTTGCTCTTCTAAAGGTGAAAATTCAGGTTTTGGAGGTGCTGGTTCATGGCCACTTCCAACCTGAACAAAATCAGAGATTTTTTGTTATGGACAATCAGATTCTCCCCCTCTTCAGGAACCTTACTTTTATTTCCTCCTTATTTAATTGATAACAAATAAACATTTGGCCTTAAAACTCAATTGTCCTAGCTCAGGTATTTCTTAGCTGAGCAATATCAGCCCATAGTGACAACTGTAGCAACAAAGTAAACCCTATATTTCTCAGAAGAAATAACTTCTTTTTTAAGTTTTCCCCAAAGGCTCAAAATTTGCTGGCAAAGAAATATTCTCAGTGTTTTGTTCTATGAAAATAGAACTTAATGACTGTCTTCTTAAGTCATAAACCCAGGACTGCAGCGGGGCCATTCACAGCTTCTCAGCAGACCTCCCACCCACACCTTCAGACTGTGAATTAATTTCAGATTGCTGCTGAACATGAGAATGCAGCTGGAACAGGGATGGAGAAAGGGCTGGAGGCTGTGCCCAGGCTTTGTGCAGGTAAGGGTTGACTTTAGGGATGGTACTCACAAAGCAGCTGAAATAAATCTCCATTTCTCCCAAAACCTGATTTAGCTGATTGGAGAGGAGGAATGACCACACCAGGTAGCTGAGCTGCTCTAGCTTGGCTCAACACAGGCACAGAAAAGTGTAAATAAATTCAATCCACGGGGGCGGGGGGAAATGATTGCCTGGACTGCTTGGGGCTACTGCTGGCTTTTCTCTCTCCAGGAGCACTCCAGCAAGTTATCAGTATTTTCTGATTATTTCTCACCATTCCCTCTAAACCCTTTCATTCCTACCCACTTCTTTTTGGACATTGTTTGACAAGTGGTAGAATGGCTTTTTAAAATGGTGTTTCAAGCAATTGACTTTCTGGAAGGCTGAGAAGAGCGAGGCCATTGTGCAGTGGCAGCACCAGGGAGCAGATGCTGACTCTGATGCCAGTGACTGAGAGGGATGAGGCTCCTGCTAAGTGATGTCTGTGGAGAGGAGAGATTCTACACACAGAAAAATCTCCCTATACAATCTGCTCCCCTTCTGCATGTTCATTTAATTCTGTACAATATCCAACCGCTTTTGCTGTAGATTCCTGAATCTTTTTGCCATTATAAAAATTTCATTTCTATCCTCTCGTGCCTGCCACTCACTTCTGCACTTATCTGGCTGGTGGCAGGGAAGAAGCTGAAAGCACAGCTGAAGTTATTTCAGTAGCACTGACATAAAGTGCCAGGGCTGCTGCTCTGGGAAGGACAGTGCAGGGACATCTGCCCTGCTACAAGGTGCTGCAGAAAGGAACAGGTGCTGCTCCCTGAGCTGGCACAAACCCTCCCCAGAGGGGCTGGAGCTGGTCCTGCAGAGCCCAATGTGCAGAGGTGACACACACCCAGCTCTGCCATCTCCCTACAAAGGCAGCCTCAGGCAGAAGCACAGCTGGGAAAGCTGCTCTAAGGTGACAGGGCTGAGCTGTCAGAGCCCTAATGCTGCTCTGGGTCTCAGGGCACCTCAGCAAATGAAATGCCACCCTAAAAAGCCACCTGAGAGACAGGCAGGAACAGGGGAACACCACACTTTCCAGTCAGTGGGGTTTTCCAACCACCATGGCTTTAAGTCATATAATTTCCTTGAAGGGAGAGAAGAACAGGCAAGTTCGTTAAAGGCAATTCCCCTTCAAGAAAAATGATCAAATTTTAGATAACTTAGAAAATTTTCACTGGTCTGTAAAGGCAATATTTGATTTCAGGTTGCCTGCCCTAATTAGATCAAATTTTACTGGAAGAACAAAATTTGAAAAAAGCACAAGAGAACAAAACTCTCACTGGTTTTGATGTTGAAGCAAAACACTCTGCTGTTTGCTGGTGAAACATCCTAATGCTCCCCTCCCCAGCCAGCAGACAGATGGCAGAGCTGGGTTATGGCATCTTATGCATCATTGATGTTCACACATTTAGAGTGCTAAACCATGAAAAAAATGAGTTCAGATCCTGATACCTCAGTGACATGACACCACTGCAAATAAACAAGACCAAACATTAGAGCAAAGTAGATACAAATTATAAAGATTTTGAGATGCAGAGCAGGGCACCCGTGGTGCATCCCGAGCAGCCAAGGATTTCAGCAGCAATCACAGATATTCTCTCAGTGCCAGTAATGAGAAGAAACAGTAGGTTAAAGAGTACAAAATATTTGGAAATTATTTTCGATGTGTGAGTCAACAAGCCATAGAGTATTAATCATGTATGATCCTCATGGGCTGACTCTGCCTCCCACTCTGAGGGGAGGAATAAAAAACCCATAATTGCTGGTCCTGGCAGGGAAACAAAGGGAAAAGACCTGCAGCAGCAGCAGCAGCAGAACTACAGGGGTCCCAAATGTGTGAGCTACTGTGCATCTACCTTCTCTGGGGGGAGCCTGCACAATCCTAGAACATAAACAGCAAAAGCTGCTGCATCCTCATCCTGCCCTGGCAAGTGGGAGGTCCTTCTTAACCCTAGGAGAAAGATTGAAAAGTATATATATACACAATTTTCAAAATATTTTTAATGGGATATACATATATATATACATACACACACACACACTAATTTTCCTAGCAGTTTCAAGCCTTTAAAAGGCCACAGGGAAAAAAAAAACAAATAACAAAAAACCCCAAACAAACAACAAACAAAAAAAACCCAACCAAACAAAAAACCCCCAACAAAACAAAACAAGAAAACCCCCCCCACATAATAAACAACCAAAATTCTATTAATCTTTTATAAAACCACATCTTTTACAAAAATCCCAAAAACCTTTTGTGATGTCTTGAGGTGGAAAAAAAATTTGAAGCAAACAAAAGTCATTATTAACCACCACTAGTGGTTCCCAGAATTAACCAGTGAATTTCCAAAGCAAAAACCTTTGAGGATCTAGTGACAGGATGTCAAAATGAAGAATTTAGTTTGAAGTCTAACTGAAACAATTTTAACAAATAATGCTGGGTTTGAATATGCTGAGTATCAGACAGCAATCCAGGCCAGGATAGCTGGACCCTGAGTGTGTGAATGAGACATTTATAGACCAAGCTCAGCAGTTCCCTGCTATTTCCCCCAGAAAAGCAGGCAATGTTTGACACCAGGAGCTGCCAGGGCGTAGCTGTTTCCTTGCTGCACCACTTTAATATGGACCAAAATCCATGAAATTCACTCATGCTGCTCCTTCCACCAATCAATTTTAAAACTCCATGTCCTGCCACTGGCTGCAAAATTTTCCCTTGGGCATTTCCCCCTGAGAACCTGGGTTCTCCTCGAACAGGGCAGCACCCCAGGAGGGTAAAACCCAGCAAAGAGGAGCACTGAGTTGCCTGCAAGTTCTGAAAGGAGCTTTTGGCAGCGAGAGTTTGAGAAGGCAGGCATGGCTTGGGTTCCACCTGGTGGCCAGGAGACCACCTGTGATAGCCACAGGTGCCCAAATGTCCACCTCGATGGCCACGGGTCTCGTAGCAGCATCCAAGGAGCACAGGTCCAGGAGGGTGGGAGCAGCAGTGAGGGGGTGAGCAGAACCCCCAGGGCTGCCCTAAAGATTTTCCTGGATTAGCCAAATACTGGGCATCACCAGCTCCTTGGTGGGCACCAGGCTGCTGCCAGGAGCAGGGAATGATTCTCAGTGTTCTCCAGTTTTTCCCCAAAAGCAGAACCCCAGCAAATTACTGCCATGGGAATATTTTCCCTCTAGAAACTCCTGGTAGGATAATTCTGCAAGAAATCGCCTGTCAAAGAAAACAGCCACCAGATGTCATTGTAGGATAAATTGTTTGAGAAATGTTACTAAAACTGCACAAAGAAAGCCTCGATTGTTTCACTGGTTCTCCAGCAATCCCATGCAGGGCATTGTTGGGACCATATGTCCTGCTTTCCTTCACTCACAGTGAGAGGAACTGGGGAACTTGGATCACAGTTATAGGCTGGATTTCACAGTGAGTTAAAGTCAGAACAAATAGGCACACACTGCACAGTCCCAACTGTACAGCTTCTTTCTCAGGGTAATCTTGTTTAGTTTACTTTTTTCCCACTTGCACCAGTGGCTCTATGAAACATCAGCCCTGTGTACAGACATCAGCAGGTTCACATCCTGATCCTGCTGGGTTTCCAGCACCACAGTCACTCTCAGAAAAACATACATTGGTGCAAATCAGCAAATGACATTTAACATCAGTTACTTGTTCCTTATCAAAATCTTGGCCAAAATAACTCCAGCTGTAAATTTTCACCTTCCAGCCGTATCCCACAGGATGGGAGAGGATGGGGACATCTTGAATCTGCACCCTGGCACCCCTGCTGTGGGACACCGACATGGAGCAGCCCTTTCTGCTGATTCCAACCACCTGGACAGCAGGGCTGAGAGCTACAAAACACCTTTCTACTGGTGGTGCCCCACTGGTCCTGGCTCAGAGCTCCTCCCCTGCCAGACCTGGACTGCTGCACGCTGTTCCTCGGCTGTGGTTTCCCCAGTAACACAGAAACTTGCTTTGTTGTGTGAAGTGAAGGAGCATACATAATTAAAAACACAAGCAGGGAGCATCTCTGCTTTAGAAGGGCTTGCTTTATTGGCTCTGCTGGCAATATTCCTGCTCCAAATGGGAATTTGAGTTACTGACCACCAGAGGTCCTCTCCAGCCAACATTTCACTCATTCTACTACTTTTTTATATTTGTTCCCCTCTTTGTTCAGGGGAAGGAATTGGGAAGCTAGGAACATAATTTTGGCAGAGACTAGGAATTTTAATATTTAGGATTTTATGCATGGTATTTTGGATTCTTTTGCAGGTTGAAACCTGTTAACAAGAAGAGTGTCAGAGATAGCAATTATCAATATTCATATCCAGTTATGTAAGTGAAGATAAAATGCCACTGAAGATGTGTCTGGCCTTCATGTCCAACAATTTTCTCTGAGAGTCAGTGGGGGAAGAAGAGGGGAGAGGGTGTTTATAAAGATACTGCAGCCACATGAAGAGAACAAAGGAATGATAGGGAATGAAATTACTTATTAAAAAAAATATTGACATTGATATTTTAGCTATTCTGACAACTGAGTTCAGGCCAGGCACTACATGTCCAGGAGTTCAGTTGGGTGCCACTCAAACTGTTGTCACTTAGGTTGCATGGGACAATATTTCCAATTTCCTTTTGACCTGCAGAACATAAGAACAGCACATGTTTATACTCAAGCCAACTTGGCTTTCCCAATAAATAAAAATGCCTTTGTTTTGCAGGCTACAGGACAAAATTTTTCCCTCCTACAAAGCACTGGACAAGCCCCTGGTTTTCTATGAATCTCACTTGGTGTTTGCAGAATTCCACAGAGCATTGGAATATGAGAGAGCATCTGTGCCTTGAACTGCAAACCCAGGCCTAATAGTGACATGCTGTACATGTGTTGACGTGTTGGTTCCTTTTATCAGGAAGCAATATGTTCTACACAAACCTTCCTGCTGACAGCTCCTTGTAGCTCATCACATCCACCAGGGATCTGGGATGAGGCAGTGGCACCTTTTCTGAAATCTCACAGATGGTGACACACACCACGGCATTCAAGGAATAAAAATATGCCCTCTCCACTGCCTGGGATCTGGCCTGATCTTGTGACTCTCATATTTTTATGCCTGAGGTGGAAGCAGCTTCGAAATAAACATTGTGATAAATGAATAATACAGCTAAGATTAATTACACACAGAGTCAAAGAAAATGAGAATTGCAAACTTGAGCCCTGAAAAGCAAGGGAAGGTGTCCCTAAATCAGCTCTGTTGGATCACACTCATAGGCATCATCATTAATTACATGATCCTGCAGTGATTCTTCTTCCACCCTCTCATCAGCTCACAGGATGGATGATATTACCTTAATAAGCAGCTCTTCCTTGTTGTGTTTTCTCTTCATTTTTCAGTTTATTGTCCTGTATGTTGTTTATTGCAATGAATTACTGATGTGTTCTGAGATGAGGATTATTCCTTTTTCTACCTGGGAGCATGGAGGGCAAGAACTAGAATCAAGCAACCCCCTCATTTCCTACCTTCCATCTAGAAGCAAATGATCCAACAACTCTGCTTCCCTGCACTCTCTCCTGTGACCCAAAACTCTTTCATTTTTTCATTATCTGCACACATCTCTAATTCACCTTGTCTCCTGCTTTAGACTGTAAATGGCTTGGGATGAAATATCCTCTTGCTTTGAGCTGGCCAAAACCAAGGAGTTCTTCAGCAACATTTGATGCTTCCAGCCTTTCCCACTAAGAGGTATTTTGTCTTCCTTCTCACAGGGCATTCTTTAGGCTTTTTAGTGAGCTCAGAGGGGCACAGGGTTGTCAGCAGGAAATTACAGTGAAGGATTATTGAAGAAACTCAGAGGTGGATCAGCTTTCATGGAGTCATGTTAAGGTGCAGCAGGCATGGGGAGCTCAAACTGTCCTGGTGTCAAACAGAATTTCTCAAAGGACACCATCACAGAGCTCAGAACCCACAGCCTTAAAGACTGGCCCTGTTGCTGTCTTCTGTCTCTGATTCCTGCAGTCATTATATTTATAAAAAGGGATTGGCCAAACTGGAAACAAAATCAGTAACAAACCCCTCCAATTCCCTCCCAAAACCACGACAACAATTTAAAAAAGCCTAATCCTGCTGTGAATCAGGAAGCTTGAGGAACAGAGACAATAAGCAGCCAGCCCATCCTTTAGCTCTGCCTGTAGGGACACATTCACACAAAGTTGCTGTCTCAAACTAATTGCCTGTGCTGACTCATTCACAGAATCATGCTGGCCACAGCCTGTAATTATCATGTCATAATTATCACTTCAATAGCACAAAGAGTGCACTCTTATCTGATATGATAAAATAGTTCAATTAATTTTAAACAGTGGGAAACACTAGTACATCCTTGGAGCCTGACCACAGAGACAAAGCAAGCTGTCAGAATCAGATTATTGATTTCATGTTCTCTCCTGGCTTTATTAATTTTTGCTCAGGCATTACAGTCACCACTTTTCATGCACTTAGGAGATTTTAATTTGGCATAATTCAGGAGCAAAAGAGTAAGATTAGATATAAATTCAGGAGAGAGACAGTGATAATGGAGAGAGGTAAACTGTGTCTAATATTTACAGTGGAGGTAGAAGTGATTTCAGCAAGCTGAAAATCTACCCCGCTGGAGAAAGGGTAACAAGGTGAAAAAGTGGAGAGGAATTGCCCAGTCCTTCAGGCTTTTCCTCATCCTTGGTGACAATGTTCCCCACTGCGTCAAAAAAAAGGATGGAGATTTTCCTTGGCCCTCCTTTTGTTGTTAATAAAAACACTGTTGTGTTTATAAAAACACTTTTTATTATCTGTATTTGTATCTGAAGCGAGGGAACTCTACAATGGATCAGAAGAAAAGCACTCTTTAATGATGATAGTTCCAATTTTTCCAGCTTGATAGCTTCCAAAAGCAGATTCCCTTGGGCTTTTTCCTGTCCCATGCTCCAGGGGCAAATGCTGTGTGTCATGTCAGAGTGATTCTCTGCAGTGCTACCTGATCATTCAAAGGCTTCTGTGCATTAAAACAAAAAGCCTTGGAATATCACAGGAAACCTAAGGGGAGAGGTTGTGGCAAAATGATTTTTTTAATACAAGAAAACTTTCCAATGAGTGCATTGTGTTACCATGGTTGCAAGACATTTCACTATTCCAGAACTATCACCTGTCAGCATTGCTCAAAATATAATAGAGCAGTCTAAAATAAATAGTTCTGAAAGGAATTGGGGTTAAAAAGTTAGCCTTGGGGCTAAATTTAGGGTCAGTGATTTTCCTGTTTTTTAATGAGGAAGGTAGAAAAAGCCTTGTAAGGGGAAATCTTTAAGATCCTCAAAACCCAGAAGATGCCAGGATCCATCTGCAGTGTAGCCTCGGGGGCTCCAGCTGGGCTTTGGTAACAGCAGCATTGCCCTGGTGGGGTTACTGCAACCCCAAACTGCCCTGCCCTCCTCTGCTGGGGTGGAGGACTGGGCTGTGAGGGTGGATGAAGAGATTATTTGTGGAGTGAGTATGAAATTTCAGAATCATAACCTAAGGAACCTTCTGTGGTGACTGCACCTACCAGAGGACTCTCAACAGAGCACAGCGAGACTGTGTGAGGAAATTAGTTTCGCTCATAAAATGAACAGTAAGGCTGCAGGTTGTTCCCTGAACCTGCAGTTTATTTTCTCAGGGATCTTAGAAGATGAGCCAAGCCCATCCAAGTGCCTGGGGCAAGCTCTGCTGAACGAGGTGTCAGCAGGTCTTGGGACAGTGAACCCCAGGAACCCCAGCATTTCCTTCACAACATAACACACTGCAGTAGCTTGTCTTCCCTCACTACTCCCACCCTCCACACTCTGCCTCTATTTCAATTATCCTTATGCCATACCTTAGGTGGGATAAGCCTTGTTTTTACAGGTTTTTTCTATCTGCAGGCTGCAGAGACAGCATACAGCAATTAGGCTCCTTAGACACCCCAGTTAAACAGGTCAGGTTTTCTGGGAAAGGAGCCAGGTCAGATTGACCTAACAGAGCACACCTGAACTTCCTTGATGCAGAGATTTTCACTAAATTTCCCAAAACTCCAGTAGTTTACTATCATCTCTTAGAGGTTTCCCTAGACATCTAATGCTGCTCTAGCCCACATGGATAGGTATTTCCCTTTGAAATCCAGATGAGAACTTTTGAATGATGCAGTCAAAGAAGGAAAGAAGATTTATCTGAGACACCAGTCTCACCCCTTTCTGCTGCTGGAGACTCCTGTCCTGCAATATTGTGCAATATACTGCAAGTGTTGGCAGTAATTCCTCATGGCTCTTCCCTTCAGGGGGAGCTGACAAACAGCAAGGCCAAGAGTTGTTCTAAGCTGGAACACAAGCCTGTGGTTTGTCAGGTGTGTAGCCAGTGGCAGTGGAATTAATCATGGCTAATACTCAGCTCATTAAGAATCCTCAGTTTCCAGACGGGTAAAAATACCCCAGTGTTTTTCAGTTTGTACTGGGACTTCTGCAAATTTAGACTATAAGGCAATATCTAGTAAGATTCAGGAAAATAAATGATTTCAGAAGCAGCAGCCAGGCTGGGTATCCAGTAGCTGCCTTCATGTACAAACCCTCTCCTTGTAATAAAAAAAGCTCTGGAAAATTGAGCTCTACCCTCTACAGTTGACATTTTTTGTACAGCCCAATGTGTATTAGAGGCAAGGAACAGGGGTTATGTGTTGTAACACAGATTCACAGGACTGAATGTGGCCCTCAGAGGTAAAAGCAGTCACTAGGGCTCTCCATCATCCAGGCTGGTGTCAGATAGTTACCCCCAAAAGCATCCTGTGAAGCCTTTGTACACAGCCTGCAGAGGCAGGTATTGACTGTAATCTTCTCTGACCAGCTGGAAAATCAGGGAGCTGCCAGGAGGAAATGGGGATGAATATCCAAATAAGGGGGTCTGGAGCTGTCAGTCAATCAGACCATGGAGCAATTCACCTGAGCAAATTTCTGGGGAGTTAGAGAGGACCCAGCTGGATACCAGCACTTCCCAGTGTTCTCCATCATGGACGCAGCTTCCAGGTACCTTTGACAGCTGCAACACCTCTGGGACCACTGAGGGTCCTCCTTTGTGGCTGCTGAATATTGCTACAAAGACAGGAAATTCAGCACTACAAGCTCCTTCATCCTGGTTCCTTATTGTGCCAGCTACTCACTCCAAGGGTAGGAGGAAGAGGATCCTCCAAGGGGTTTCTCTGTTGTCAAAGCAGGAACAAGGGAGCACTGATTGAGCCCGGGATATTCAGACATTCAGTTCACCTGCAGTGACTGTTCAGTGAATACAACTCAACAATATTAACTCCGTGTTCACATTCAGGAGAGAAAACAGTACTGATTTCTGCTGCTCTTCTGCTGCTTTCTTGTCCACACAACACAGGTTTCACTGGTTTTTTTCTCCACATAGGGAGACCATGAGTTACCTGATTACCTCATACCCTGAGAAGTGGGTGATTCTTGCTGCAGGTTTTGGTTCTGAGGTTGCTGGCTTCTCAAAGATGACATCAAAACAACAGGAAAATCTGTATCCTGCTGGCAGTTTTATCAAATTCTCGTAGGCAGAACCTAGCAGCTAAAAGCAGCAAGCAGAGATAATAAACATTGTTTCTGCCTAGATGTGAGCACCCACCCAATTGATTACTCCTTGGTACATTGCTGCTTAAGAGTGAACATCATTTAATTAATACAGTAACTGCAGCTACGAGGGTATTTATATATTCATGGGAAAATGACTTTTTTTCCTGAAAGTAGGGATGTAAAATGCATGAACATATTTATGAACACCTCACCTACATAAAAAGGGCTTAGAGTACCAGTTGATGTTAATAGCAAGCTTTCAATGACTACATTGATGCATGAATTTTTAACACACATGCACAAGTCAGGTAATGCATTTGCATAGTGAGCAGGGGGTTTGAGTTGCAGCTTTCTGGGGCAGAAACTGCTTTTAATTGTGTGTGATGCAGAGCACCAGGAGGCTGACAGCACTAATCGAAAGTTAACAAGCAGGAGGGATTTGTTCTTTGAGAGCTGAAATTTCCAAGTAATCCTTTACATCTAATCCAGCTTGAGCTAAAGAGTGGGAGAAGAATTGCAACCGGATTTTTGTGACCTCCTCAAATGATTTGTCAGTTGAGCTTCTGCCCTTCCAGAGAGATGGACACAGTTTTAGCCTGGTTGGGAGAAAAAACAAGGGGGAAAAAAAATGCACGGAAGCAAAACAGGAAAAAGGTTTAATTTCATTTCCTAACTTGACATTTTTAGTTGGGTGACTGCCAGACACGTGCCAATGCTTCTCTGCATATTGTTTGGGATTTGCTGGTTTCAGCACTAAAACAGACAGCAATGGAAGCTTTCAGTGTGCTTGAAGATTAATTTCACATAAGCACAACAAAGCTGAAGTCAACAAGATGAATTTAATTACTACCCTGACAGCTGGGAGGCAATTAATGCCCTTAAACTTTCAGGCACTCTCTCACTTGTATTTTTCCCCTTGCCTTATTCCCACTAATTAGCAACAAGCTTGAGGGTAAAGCTGACCATGGTGTTCCATTGCCACCTTGTCATCAGAACCACAGAAACTTCCCTGTTAGACACCAACTCCCTCCCCAGAGCAGGAGTCAGAGCCACCTCAGGGTGGGGAGAGCTGCAGAGCTCTTTTTCGTCTCTGTCTCACAGGATTGAGTCCCACTCTATAAATCCTCTGGGCTGTATAAGTAGAGGAATATCCCACATTGACTCTGGCACGAATTTTTTATCACCTTATAGCCTTTCAGATTTCCAGGTAATAAAGTATAAGACAACCTTTGCAACAGGACATTAGTGTGCTGGCAAATCTAGATTGGAATTTAAAGATCACCTCTTGTGAAGCTTCATAAACCCCATCTTGCACTTGAACGGAGTGAGGTTGTTTATCTCCAGGGAAAGTGAGCATTAAAAAATTCCCTGTTGTAATGGCATCATTAAGAGGGAGAGCTACACCACATGCAGCATCAGGACCATTACATTTTTGCTCTGAAAGTGGAAAAAATGCACTGAGGCAGCAGAGTACAGTTTGGAATTTCCCCCCCAGATAAAATTCCAGTGTTCAGGTTTAGTGTGAATCAGGCAAAAGATGAACTTCCCACAGGACCAGAGATTTTTGGGGGTGCTTTGGCATTTCCACTATCTCGAAATAGAAACATTTTATTTTGCATTGCTGGACAGATGTAAACAAACATCTTTCTTTCTGTCAGCATTAAACTGCATTTTCTTTCTCCAGTAGCTTTCCCCGTGCACTTTAAGTTGTTGTTGACCACGGAGGGCTCACATAAATGTGCATGTGCCACTGTCCACTAGGCAGCTAAAGAGGGATCAAACCAACTTTATGTGCAAAAATAGATACCCACCAAACAGACCAAATGACAATGCAGTTTAGCACTTTCCTGAAGAGATTATTTCAGCCAAATGAGATATTTTGGTTTGGCTTTCCCCTATGGAAAAACGGTACTTTCCAGTTACATTTGTGAACTCTTTAAACAGTATGAAATGTGGATTTTTAAAGGTTGATATCAGAATACATCTGGTTTTGCTTGAAAACTGCCTTTATTGGACCAAGAGGTCAGTCAGGGGAATACTGAGAGAACAAAACTGGGATTACTGGGAGTTGTTCAGCCTGGGGAACAGAAGTCACTGGGGATTCCTTACCATGACCTTTAAGTGCTTAAAGGGGGCCTATAAGATGGGGAGAGACTTTTTAGTAGGGCCTGTGGCAATAGGACAAGGGGTGAATGGTTTTAAACCAAAAGGGTGTTGATTTAGATTAGCTATAAAGAAGTTTTATTATGGTGAGGGTGGTAACACCTTGGCACAGGATGCCCCATTGCTGGAAACATTCAAGGTCAGGTTGGGCAGGGCTCTGAGCAGCCTGATGTAATTAAAATATCCCTGCCCATGGCAGGGGGGTTGGACTAGGTAGCCTTTAAAGATCTCTTACAGCTCAAATTATTCTGATTCCCTGATTCTACTGCTGGGATTGGAAACGTCCATGGCTTCCTTCTCCTAAGCCTTTCTGCTGGCAAATCACAGCTATTTCTGTGTGTGCTCAGTCTTACTGCTGTCAGCAGAACAGAATCTGGAAAAGAAACTCAGCCCAATAGTTTTGCTTTATGTCTACATTGCAGCGAGTACCGGCAATTAATGATCTGTTGGCAAATTAACACTGCACATGGCAATTGACTGTGGTAATGAAGTTATAGAGTCTTCTTTATGGTTTATTAGCACAATAATAAACCACACTCAGCATGTAATAATGGCACACAGTTAAATTAAAGACTTGCTGATGCCTTATAAACCATTTTGAGAAACACTCTTGCAGCAATCAGTAATACTCTTCCCTGTGAGCACGGGCAGGCTTTGCTCTCTATTCTGCAGATACAGTTCTGTCAATATATTTTTTCTATTACTCTTGCATTACTAACAAAGCAGGCTGGGTAGTGGAACATTTATTTCAAGTCGAACTAATTTTTAAGCACTTTGGGTGAAAAACAAGTCTTGGCTTCTTCAGGCTGCACCTATTTCTTCTCCTATGGAGAAATAGAACGCCAGCGTTGTTCATCACTTTCCTCTCAGACAGAGGCACCAGCTGAATTTTACAGTGTTTCTCAACACTTAGCAACTAGAATTGACTATGACTTTTTAAATTAAAAACTGGCAGAGGCTAAATCTATCCTCCCACCTCAGACAGGTGAAATGTGCTGCTGTAACCCAAGCTTTGGGATTAACTCCCCTTAAACTTTCTGCTTCACGTGGGTGACCAAGATCCTTCTTGTTTGGAGATGGGGCCTCATTTCAAACTCCCTGCCCCATCCACTTTTTGATCCTGAAGTGGGGAGGCGTTCACACGGAGGCAGAGCTCTGTGCCTGCACACCTACCAAGCTCAAAGCACCCAGAGAAGCCTGGCACCACAGTCCCTTCAGATGTGCTTTACAGCCCCTACGGAAATGCAGGAGCATTATCTCTCTCCTTCTTGCAGGCGAGGCAAGTGCTTGGCTTTGTTCAGTGCTGCAATGTGGGATTCACGCTGGGAGCCATCAGGCTCTCAGAGAGGCCTGTAATGGCAACTGTGTGCTGAATTTAACAACAGACAAAAATATCTGGAACTCTCCAGACTTCTCTCTGCAGGAAGCCAAAGCAATGCTTAAGGAAGCTATTATCAGCTTCTTTCCAGAGAGCTGAGTTTCTTTCCTGCAGCTCCACTAGAGGACATCCCAGCCCTGGCCAGCTGCTGGCCCTGGTCACAGAAGCCACAGCTGACACCAAGGTCCTCATGTCCCTCAGCCCTGTATTAAAGTTGATGGGGTTTTAGGTCAGTTGAGGTTTTCTTTTCTCTGTCTGACAGAATGAATTGAGGGATGTAGAAGGAAAAGCAGTCTTTTTCCTACCCTTAATCTGTCATGTCTGCTTAAACTGAAAACTCATTAGGCAGTGGCTCAGTCAGTTGTGAGGTTTGACTATATTACCCATCTGTCTGATTTGAGATTTTCTCTTGGTCGAGGTGCTGAAGCAGGGTGTGTCAGGCACTGCCTTAAGCAGAGCCAAGAGTCATAACACAGAACCCCTTAAATCAGCACTGGAGATGTTTGCAGCTCAAGGAGAAGCCAGGTCATGCTCCTGGGCTGAACAGGAACAATGTTCATTTTGCTGATACAGACATGATTACCAGGGCCTCACAGGGAAATTTGCATCTTACACCTGTGGTCATGAAAACTGAGATTCCAAGATAAGAGACAAAAAGAATGAGTCTGTCTGAAACTCCTAAATTTTTCAAATTTTCCTACTTTAAAAACTAGGGTACAGACAAGAAGGTGACTGCTGCCTTCTCTCAGCAGTCACCTGAAGAGGAGGCCATAAGAATATAAGATTGTGCTGGGGAATGTGTTTAAAATCTTCACTTTAGCCAGTGCAAAAAAAGCTCAACGTGGGCTGAACTTCTCTCCATTGACTGCAGTGGGACACTCATCTTCCTAAACCAAGGCTGAGGCTTCATCACTCTACCTCAGGGAGATTAGTGAATATTTTTGTGCCTACACAGAACTGCCAGGATCTAAAACTTCCTTTGTGACCAGCATCTGTAAATCCCCCATCACCTCCAGCTCAGCAGTGTTCAGCAGCTCCTCACCAGGGCACTGTGGTTTGCAGCAGGTCCATTTTGCTGCCAACCCTCCCTTTGTCTCATCCACCAGACAAGCTGAGTCAGCATTATATAAGTTCTCTGCAACAGAAGGCTTTTCTCCTTGTAAACTCTTCTATAATATCACCCTCTTTTAGACTGCTCCCATTAAGAAGCTTAAAATCTTCTAGAAGTCTCCAGGCTGACAGAGTCTTAAGACTGACAGTGTTTTCCAGCCACCTCTGGCACTGTCATTTCATGTTGCCAAATTCCCCCTCTCCCTGCTTTTCTTACAGGCACTACCAGAATTTTCTGAAAAGAAAGAATACCTGACAGATTCTGCTGAAGCTGAATATCCTCACAGGGAAATGGAGAAGTCAGAAGGGAAATGGAGAGAGTGCAGCTGTGTGCTGCTGTCACGAGGCAGTCGGGTTTAATTTTCATTCAGCTACTCCTAGCTGGTCACTTCCATGCCTGGCTTCAAAACACTAATCCAGAGCTTTTGATTAATTAATGAGCTTTGCCCAGTGGGAATCTGCTTACTGGGGGATAACTGTGCCTGAGGTGAGCAGCTCCTCTGGAAGTCTAATATCCAAAGACAAAGATGCTCAGTAATCCCAAATGTGTGAACTAATTAATATGGAATAAATACATCTCATAATGCCAATGCTGAAAGACTGGCTCACAAAGACTGACTGGACTCAAGGAGCTGTAACAATTCATAAACAGCAATTATGAGCAATGACTTTCTTTTCCCTTGGTGCTTTGGAAAGTATCTATCTAGTGACAATGTAAACAAAGACTTGAGGGAGCAACTGGAGCAGCTCAAACTGTGCCTCTTCTCCACCTGGGCCCCTGGAAATGGAAGGATTTCTGTTGTATCCAGAGTCAGTCGTGCTTTTTGTGGCTTGTCGTGCCCTGGTCCCATTGACACTGGTGGGATAATATTTCATAGGACAGTGAGTCACCACTAGGTAGCAACATCTTTCCTTCTTTTGCAGAATGGCAGGGATTTCAGCTGTGTTATGTTAAGGTTCAGATCACATTCTCAGTGCCCTAAGAGGTAATCCAAGCTCTTTCACGCTATTGCTGTAGAGACTGTCACACTCTCTGATCTTTGTAAGGACAGGAGGTGCCTGAGATGGTACTTTCTGTCCATTTCAGAAAAACCAAATAAGTGACGATAAAATAACTTACAAAGAACCTGTTCTCACTGATTCTTTGAGCAGAACCATTGAGGTGTTCAGTTACATCAAACTGGGGAACTTTGCAACCTCTGCTCCAAAGAGGAAATGGATCTGTGTCCAAGAGCAGGGAGGTGAATTAAAGAATCTCTTGGCATCATGAGTATTCAGAGGGTGTTTGGGGACAGGAATACAGATTACATTTATTGTAACACGCTGCTGTGGAGATTATCTGTCAGGTTTGAGACTGAGACATTCAGACCTCAAAGCACACCTCTTATTGTGGAAAAGCAGACATCTGGAACTTCTGTTTCTCTTTGAAGGCAGAAGGTAACCAGTCTCACTTTCTTAACACAAGCAATACAGTGGGCTGGAGACAGCTCAAATCTGATTTCAGAACTACCCTTATGTTTTCGATTTCGTTATCTGGTAAGCCTGTAAAGTTTTCTGATTATTGATTGCCATGCTTAAAATACAGTGGCAGTGGCTCAGTGCTGAGACCTGTCCCTACTAGTGAGATTGAAAAAAAATTCTGTGTATTAAAAGGATAATATCATCAGTATCAAGAAGTGGTTTGTGATCTGCTGTGTACACCATGGCCAGAGAACCCGAACCCTGACGGGCCCAGCAATGAACTCAGCCATAGGGATATTTAGTCTTTGGGTAATGATGTAAAAGGATTTTTTTCTCCCATGAAGATGTTTTCCCAGCTCTTTATACCAGTCAGGGGTTACTGGCTGAGTCAACAGTCTGACAGCAAATTCTGATAGAGCAGGACTTTCCATAAGGCTTCATCCCAGAAGCATGACATAGGCTTATTTTCCAGTAAGAGAGACTCAGGTATGTACCAGTGAGGTGATAGTGGTCTGTTCCTAGACAGCTTTTAAAGAAGAAAGAAAAATGAACAAGTTGGAAGCCACTCCTCATCTCCAGCCATCTGAGACTCCAATAGAGGCAGCCAGGCTCAGCTCTGGCTGCAAATCGATTCTCAATTACCATATCCAGTGAGAGCTTTGCTATTCAGGTTACTGATGGTGATAAAGTAGGTCGTTAACAATGAGCCAGCACAAAGCAAGTCATTTTAATAGTTGAAATGTTATCCTCTCTAAAGGAGCCATAATAATAATGCAATATTATTGAGCCTTTCTAGTCTGCAGGCATCTGTCATCTGTCTGCCTAAAACTGATAGGGGAGAGTGCATTTGAATTTATTCTGCAGGAAAGGAATGATAAAGCTTTATGGTTGCTCTCTTCCCCCCCTCTACTTTGCTGCCTGTACCTGCCAATAGCTGCATTTTCTCACTTTTCTTTTGCTATTTTTTAAAAATCTTGCAACATGTGGGAACTCACTGCTGCACAGGACAATACAGACCTGTTACTATGGTGAAGGTGACACATCCTGACTATAATTACAGAGGATATTCTCAGACTGGAAGTAATGAAAGAAGTTTTCCTGCTTAGTGCTTCCTATTCATCTCTCTGGGAGCAGTCCCCAGCAGGAAGTCCCATTCCCAATGGGTGGGAGTTGTTTCTCCCACAATAACTCATGGGTGACTGGTCTGTGATGGAAGTGCCAGACACACCTCCTTTCCTGTACAAGGGGGCAGAAGACATGCAGCTTCCAGAGATTGCAGTGGGATCCCTGGATGTCCAGCATGTCAGAAGCAGCACTGGGAAATAGTACAAAAAATTCTTCTGTGTGTGGTTACCCACCAGCATCTGAACTGGCACCATGGGTTTTCATAATGCTGGAACTTGAGATGACACTGCAGGATTTGATAACCCCTGCTCTGAAATGCAGCAGCAATGACATTAATACATCACACAGATAACAGGGTGGGGATGACTCGGGACACTGAGCACATCTAATCTCTAGGTCGTTGGGGATTTAGATCTCAATGACTCCTGCATCTAAAGCAACATAAAATGTAGCTGTAACTCTTCCAATGCATGTTGATTTAGAAGGGACAGCCTTCCTATCAATCTTTACACTCACCTAATATGTATTTATTCATGATTTTTTAAATGAGGTATCATCTCTTAGTTTGTAGACATAAACCTGCAATATTAGAAACATAAGTGAACTAATCATAAGAGAATATGGTTAAAATCCTGATGCTTCACCCAGAAAGATACTGCCTGGATCTTTACAAAAGAAAGGGCTAGTTAATGTTAGTGTATGAAAATACTTACCCAGCCATCTAATTTGATCTGCTTTGGAACTTAACACAGCCTCCACCATCAGACCCTCTGAGTGACTTTTGTTTAATCAGCTTCCACTTCTTAATGAGTGAGGTGATTAACACACAAGCAGAGGATTTGATCTGCAGTATGTCCGGTGTTAGTGGAGGACAAGACTTAATAGGATTTCTCCTCTCTACATTTCTCCCTTTCCCAAAATCTGAGGTTTGTCATATGCTAAGCACAGTCTCAACCCACTGTCAATTATCTTGATATGAGTAAGGCATTTTGGGACTGCTTTACCTATTAACCTACAGGAACAGACCAGGCCAGGAATATGCTCACAAATGATTATAAAATACATGTGTACTCCCCCTGCTATGATAGCATCATGAGCTCTTGTTAACAAACTCATGTCTATCCCAGTCAGGTTCTGAGTATCAAGATCTGAACCAATTCACCCCATCTTTTCTTCAGATATCTACTTTTATCTGGACAATTATGACAGAAAAGTGCTGGATAGTATAATACCAGCACGTTTGCAGGAGTTCCTGCATGTAGCCCACTGCACACAAGTGCTCAGAAATCACCTACATAATTATGATTTTGTGCAGTGGCCAACACTGAGTTAATCTTCCAAGCCATCAGGTTAGGGTGGGTAGAGGATTCTGACTTAAAATGAACTGATGTACCAGATGTTGAAAACATCTGTATGTCAGGTTTACTCTTTTGGAGACAAATGTTATGCTGCAGGTGACTGGATCCCACCAACTACAGAGTGAGCACAAGTAGTGTCTGGGCAAACAAACTTCCAGTTCAGGAACCAAACCTCAAATCACCAAAATTACTCATTGCAGCCTTCTGAAACAGTCTTGGTTTTGGAAGATGCAATCCAGAGAGGTATGAAATCCTGCAAACTGCCCCTCATATCAACTGAAGCTGCAAGTGATGAGCTCGTGTTCAGCCCATCTCAGCCTTATGTCTAATCTTACAACAAATACAATGATTAATATGTTTGCCAAAGAAATGCCTATATGACCTCTTACTCATGTCCTTTAAATGCAAATTGGAGTTGTTCTTGTGCCAGCTAACAAGCGAAGTGCTTCTTTGCAAGAACTCATGGTTGCTGAGCCAAACCTAACCTTTAAGAACTCTCTGTGGCTTCTAATAAGAAAAAGGAATTTAAAAATGTCCAGTCATCATGTAAGAATTGACGTTTTTGGTTGAGTTACTCATATGTCCTGCTATAGAGCAGAACACTTATGCCATGAATTCAATGCCTACCAAGAGCAGGTACCTGGCAGAAAAGAGATCTAGGGGGGTGTGAAAAACTGATACTTGCTCTCTATTAATGGGAAGTAGGAAAATTGGAGTTGCTGCTCCTCTTCCTTTCCTGCAGATTCAAGACCTTCCATGTCCCCTAATGGTGGCCCTGAAACTCTGTAACCCAGAATGCCTGAAACTCGGACACTTACCTTGAACTGAATGTTTTTATCAGGGTTATCCTCTGTTATTTTTTAGTGTTTTTTTTTGGTACCAGTAGTGCCTTTATTGTTCTTAAACTAAGTGGGGTTCCTGTGACCTTTGTATGTGATTTTAGCATGACCTAGGACAGCTCTGACTATAATTACTGGGCTTGCTTAAAGCAAATACTTTTAAACAAAGGGTCTCTTAAACCCCTTTTCCCATTAGGTAATTAATATCTAAATAACATGCTGTTTTCAAAGCCTGGAGGCAGCTGATTCCATCTCAAGAAATGCTCTCCAAATCAGTTTCTCATCTGCTTTTCCTGGGGAAGTATTCACTCATGCAAAGTTATCCCTGCTCATGGATGTTTATCTTCTGAGACCTGGGCACAATCGACTTTGGACTGTGATCCCCTTTCCTGCCAGGTTTGTGTCAATGCCTCTCCCACACGAGAGCCTTTTTGGAACTGCTCTTACTTTCACTGAAGAACATATTTTGAAGCTGTGTTATTGTTACTCCTCATTTCCCCCTCCTACACGGCATGAAATCCTAACACGCAATCAAGCAACTAACCCCAGGACCACTGTGGTTAATGTTCTCCTAATGCCTATCATTAGGAAGTATCAATGCCAGTGAGTTGTCTGTGTGCTTTATAAAATAAATACATCCATCTGTGGGGACAAATTATACCAGCTCTCCAAAAGTAGGAGAGGCTGCACAGCAGGGACATGCACAACGAAACTTTGGCCAAAACCAGCAAGATGCTCTGAAATGCCCATGAAGGAAAAATCTTTTATTCTTCAGCAGGACTGAAATACCTCCCATGCAGTGAACTGCTCAATAATTCATTTATCTATCACATATTGCAAAGGTACAGGACTGACTTAAGTCTGCCAAGGTTTTCAATACAGGAGGTTAATATAAACCCAACACATTTCTTCCAAGCCCTATTGTACTCAACAACGAGAAATAACAGCTTGTCTGCTTCCTGTACAGTAGAAGCAAAGAAATAGCAGGGCCTTTAGAAGGAGAACATGAATGCAAACCAGTCATCCTCCTTCTGGCTCCTGCTGGCTCTTGTCTCCAATTACAAAGAATAATTCACTATCCAAGCTATTTCTACATTTCAAACTGGGCACTGAAGTATCAAAAGTTATTGTTAGCCAGCTGTGCTCTTGAGAAAGGAAATAAGGAGGAGATAATAGAAAGACATAAATGACCCAAATCAGTGAGATATTCTTTATGGTTTATCACAAAGGAGTTTCCCAAGAGACCTTCATGGCATGCCCTGTGCCCACACACACACACAACCCAGAAAGATAATGAGGGAGGGAAAACTGCATCAGTACGGACACTGGTTTCATTCGGGACATTTATTCCCCTAAAAATATATATTCCCTTTAAATCTCAGTGTGCATAGCCGTGCTTTCTCCTCTAGGTGACACTGTGTCTGCTTGGAATCCAGAGCTGGAATACCCGGAGCCCTTCAGCACCGGCAAAGTCGTGTGGAAGAAAACTGCACCAGCACCTGCAAAGAGTAGTCTTGTCACCAATGGTTTCTGCACAATTCAGAGTTGTTGTTTAAGGACTTGGAGCCACTGAATCTCAATATCTCAGCAGCAGCCAATATTAAACCTGCAATTCAAGGTGTGAGCAAAGTTGCAGAANTATATACAGTTACCTTCTTGCTTTGGTTCTCTGTTTACAAATATCCTGAGGTTTACAAATACCCAGGCTGCAAAGCAATCTGCAATTCCAGGCAAGTCTATTTACCAGCAGGTAAAGTTCTGTGCAGGAGTGGACTCGTGATATGACAAGCTGGAAAAGTAAAACAAAATGGATCAGGATACTACAAAGAGTCCAACCCCTAGGCTTTAAAGAGCCTGCATGCATTCCCTGGATCCTCTGAGGGGGAGAAATTTCACTGGGGAGAAAGATTTTGGAAACTGTGATTTCATCTGAACTCCTCAGAACACCTCTGATTTCCCCAAGGTTACTCATGATTTGTTGAGAAGTAATTGGGATCAGATTCAAACCTGTGACATTCAAATGTATAAATAGTACAAACAGATTAAATAGCAACAAAGCAGGAAGTAAATGCAATGACTCTAAGGGAACTAACAGAAATACCATTACTTTTAGTTTGTGCCTCAAAGGCTAATAGCTCCTAAATTTTTTTCCTGTTTCACCAGTAGCAGGATAAGATTACGTGCTCTTCTTCGTAAGATGGCTCCAAAGGATCAGGTCAAATTTGGGATGACAGACAGCTAAGACAATGATAATGAGGTTTGGGGATATTTTCCAGTTGACATCAGGGTGCCATTAGTCATTCTCTGATAAGGAATATCTTGCAGACAAGACAGATCACAGGGCTAGAACAGGCAGGGAAGAGGGGGTTGACACAGAAATGCAGGAAGAGTTACTTATCATCAGAAATTTGGAAAGAGACTCCCCCAGAAGTGGGATGGAGGAGGTGAACTCTGAACAAGGTTCCTTGATGACTAATCACTCCTCCCAGAAAAAAGGAAGAGACACCTTAAAATTGATTCCTTCCTTCTTTGTTCTTCTGGAAGATGGAAGAGTAAGATTTTTTAGCTTGCTCTGAATGTGGGCTGCTGGTTTTACACTGCAGTGTCAGAAGGCTGAAACCAGCCCAGGTGTCTACAAATTGACTCACCATTTTACTCTGTTTAATGAATAAACAAACTTTCCTCTGTAAGATTGAATTAATTTGGATTTATTTGTCTAGGTACAGACACTGCAGATATTTTAATTTAGGCAGTTTGCATTGTCAAAGTGGCTGGGCTGGCTGAGCCTTCGATTTCTGTCCATGCAGGTAGAATTCAGAGTGGCTGTTGCAGTCTTTTTGACCATGGGAAGGACAATTCCAGCTGAATACCACCAAGGAAAAAGAAGTTAAGTGAAGTTTAACCAAAGTGCATGGAGTGGTTGCCATAGCAAAAGTGATTGAGCCTCTCTGCTATAGCTGCTGAGAGCAGGACTGACAAATGCATGTGATACTACAGTGTCAGGAACATTTCCACAGCTGAGATGAACATCTCCTCCAATTTCCACTTTCCTGATCAAAAAATGAATTGGGAGAGAAAGGGAGAATTGAGGAAGAAAACATTCCCCTGCAGAAAAGGGACACCAACTCTGCAGGCCCCAGGGGAAAAGGGAGAGGCTGTGGATTTTAGGGGGAGAAGTTACCAGGTGTCTTTCTCCAACTGAGTTCCAATTGCAATGGTCCAGTTAAGTGCTCTTTATTTTGCCCCAAGAGTTGCTTCCTGGTGGATGTACTGACCCAACCTCTCTGTGATTCAATTTTTGGTTTCTTGCCTCAGTGAGGACTCAGATTCCAGGACCAAACATTGCTGTTAGTTTACAATTCTCAGCTGAACACTGAGTTTGGCCCATGAGGCCTAATTCCATTCTGATGTGTTTCTTCTGTCTTTAACTGATGACTTCATAGAGGACTTGGAACCATTTGTTTCTGTCCCATGGAGGAAAAAGTACCAAAGAGAAATGGCTTATAACCTTCCATTCCAATGTTCAATTTTCCTATTCCGTCACTTCCTCAAGGATTTTGTTTTCTCAGATCACATCCCATCAGAGACTCTTGTTTGTGGGTGAGTAATGGTTGTTCTCTGTCCTCTCATCATCCACCCACACAAACACTCCTGCCTGGATCCCAGTGCCACACCATCCTCTCTGTGGGTGGATATGCTGCAGCTCCTACAGATCGGTAGTAACTGGAAAAAACCCAAAGTTATGGTGTTGCCTGGGCAGTCCCTGCTAGTGAATTGAGGAGTCTGGGGAGGGCACAGAGCAGGCAATGCAGGGGGACACAGGAGGCACTCCTAAGTCACAAAGAACCAGCTCCAGGTGCCATATGCCTCTTGAAAAACATTTAAGCTTCGTCTTACAAATTAATACCCATTTTATGTGTTCCCTTTATTCCTAATCAATATTGCAGAGTGTTGCTGCCCTGGGAAAGCTTTCCAGTAAACAAACAGACTATTTCCTCCTTCTCTTGCTAAAGCTGGTTTTCAAGGCTAGCACATTCTGGGCTCCTAGTGCTGTTCCCAATCTGGCATCTCCACTAAAAATTGTACTTTGGGGGAAAATAAGTTGCGAGACTCCCTGGAGACAGGTCTCTTGTCAACCCTTCTCCTTACAGGTCACACATCTACTTTCCACCAGTCCTTGTCCCTTATAGACCTCTCTTAGGCTGTATAACCAATTTTAGCCTCTTAAATCTGCATCTGAGCTCCCATTCTGTTTCAGCCCATCTCCGCAGAAAGCCACAAACCAAGAGGTGGGTTTGAGTTTTACCATTTCAAAACCTTTCCTTACCCTCCACCAGCTTCTCTCTTGCCGCTTTAACTCTGTTACTACAGCAACCTTGTATTTCTTGCTTTTGCAAAGTTGACATGTTAGCATGGGGACACACACAAGGCCTCTCTAATCAGCACTTATGTGATCTCAAACATTTAGCTCATCTGCTCAGAAGACTTATTAAAATGTTCGACCCATCTGCTGTGGGAGGCTCCAGTGAAACCGAAGCCAACATTTTCCCACTCGGTTTCCTGTCACGCAGCCTGACCAAAGCCTCTCATTTCAGCAGCACACAGCCACGGTGTCTGTGCCATAAGGCACAACACTTGCTTGTGTGTGCTCTCTGGACGAGCCTGGAAGGGTCTCAGCTCAGACTTCTGCAGTGGCTGTTGGGGAAAACACTGCTGACATTTGCCTTTCAGAGTGCTAAAAGTTAGAGGAATCGCTTGAGTGCAGCGTGAGGAATTCAGAACAACATCTTTCAGAGGGCTTCCTTTGCCCTCAGATGCTGGGACGGAGACATTTATGGCAGCAGGTTTCCAAAGAGCTGGCTCAAGGGATGGGAGCAGCCCTGAGGGGGACCTGCAAAGGAACCATGTAGCCCATCTGGCAAGCTGGGATCCCCTTTTCCTGCTTTTCATCATTATTCTCTTGAGAGCTGTGCAACTTGCTCTTGTTGCTCCCAAAGGAAATATCACAATTTCCTTTAATTCCCTCTCCGTCATCTGGTATCATTCGGTCTGCCCACAGGTGATCTGTGTTATGTTCCTAAACCTGCATCTTTCCTGAGGGAGTTTGAGGCATTTTTTAAGATGTATAGCTGCCATCATCTGACCAGCCATAGCTATATGTGCAGCTGTATTCGTTTATTCACAAAAGAATTCCTCTCCAGCTTGCTGTGAGTGTGGGACTAACAGCAAAATGTGAAATGTTCTATTATCTTCATTCAGCAGTTCTGCAATCCCTCCTGGTCATGGCCACTACATTAAGAAGTAGAAGGTAGTTTGATGCTTGTTTTGTCCTAAGACTCATCTGCAACACAGATGTCCTTGAAGGGAATGGCAGCAAATCAGAAACAGGATAGAGGCTGTGGAGAGAAGCTACACGGTGAAAACTTGGCCAGTGGAAGATGGATGAGTGCTATCTAAAAACCTAAGTGCAGCAAGGATGAGCAGCAAACAGAAATACCTTCAGCTCAGAGCCTGGGCAATCACTGTAAATCAACGAAGGCATCTCCCGGAGAAGGTTTAATCACAAAAAGCTGCTGCTTGCTCATCTCACCTAAAGTGGCTGATGGGTGTTTGTAGTCAAATCCCCATCACAATGATCCTGTTTAGAACCGAGGTGCATGGAGGGGGAACCTGCTAACAGTCACTTCATCTCCCCATTACCACTGGAATTTACTTTAATTGGCTCTAGGGATTACTGAGGTATTATGGAAAGTGCTGTGACATTGAACTCGATTCCCTGTGCAGGAGGATGGCAGTGTGGTGCTGTCCTCTGTGGAGATCATGATAAGGAGTCCAAGATGTTTGTGAAATAGGTTTAGGGTTTTTTTTTTTTTTTTTTTTTGTGTGTGTGTGTGAGTGTGTGTATGATGGTTTTCTTTAGTTTTTTAATGATGAAAGAAAAAGATCCAGTGCCACTGCCTATATTAGGGATTTAGAAGTGCTTAAAAGCACTAGGAATACCTTTAAAATGCAGACCTCATACTAGAGATAAAGCACCTACCCAGAGAAGAGATGCTCTGATGCCGTAGATGTATTTGTTTGTTTATTTTAGAGGGGAGAAAAGAATGGTATGTTTTACGGCTAAGCTATTAACCATCAAGATTGCCCAAAGGCATCAGCAGGTTCATTTAAAATGTAAATGAGCTTCTCAGGCAGGCGTTGGGTTGTTCAGGCTGTACAGGCTGCTATTATGTGAAATTGGATGGGGTCTTCACATGGCACAGCTGAACGCTCGGGCTGGGCTCCCTCTCTCCCGTCATGGCCAACGGGAGTGGACACTGCCGTGGCCCCCAGAGCTGCTCCCCAGATTAGGAGCGTGTCTTTATTACAGAAGGCAGGGGCAATTAACTGAGTCCCAGTGCTGCTGCAGAACGACCTCCTCGGGAAATAGCAATTAGCCCCGTAAACAGCAAATGAGCATTTATTCATGGCCTTCCCACCCCCCGTTGGGAAGAACCATTCCCTTGAATTAATGTTCGGAGGCTACTGGCTACAAGTGAGCATAAACAATGGAAAGCAATTGGACTGAGGAAGATTTTCTCTTTTTAATACTTAATTATTACTGCGTGCCCTGGGCTTCCATGGAGGTGCTCCCAGCAGTGAGATCCCTGCCCAAACAGCACACTGGGGGATCACTGGGAATAACAAGTGAAGGGATGCTTTTGCCGTGGGGTGATACTGCGTCAGGGACACGTTAAAGACTCGCATTATCACTTTTTTAAAGTTCTGCCGGTGTTTTAACCCATAAAAGAAGGCTTGGGAGGAACGTCGCTGTGGTGGATCACCCCGATCCCACAGAGAGGGCTGGTTAAAATCCAAGAATTCCCTTGTGCAAGCGGTGTCAGGGTTCTGCCACTCGGGTTTGTTCTGATGTGGAGCTAAAGGCGATGCCATCACCGCTGCGCTGGAGCGTGGTGCTGGCAGAACTGCTGACATGTGAGCAAGGGTTCAGCTGCAGCAGCACAAGGCTCAGTGGTAGAGCTGGTTTGTGGCACAGAGACAAAAGAGACCAGAGAAATGGCTGCTAATATAAGGGTAATTAGATGCTTATGTAAATGACCCTTGCCATGGGCTTCTGCCTGATCGGACTGCCCTTAAAAATTCCACTTGCTCACCAAACCAATGTAAGAACGTATTTTTGTGAGTTAGGAACAATGATTTCTCTGTGATGATGATGAAGATGATGATGATGATGATGGTCATCCAGAAAATGCAGTATTGCAAATGTCCTGGACAATGTTTGTCAGAGTTTTATGGAGATTAATTGCACACAAATGTTCTTCTACACACACCCCTCCCCTGTGACCCACAGCCTGAAGTCACAGATGTTTTTAGAAGAGAAACAGTAGCTGCACATTGAATTACTTTCATTAAAGTGTTAAATATCATTGTACTTTTTCATTTCCCTTTGTTTTTGTGTGTGTGTGTGAAAATGGCTGCATTTATCAAAATGTGTTGAAGCCAGTTTAGATGAATTGTCCTGCTGAAGAGGAAAAGGGTTTCTTATCTAGGAATAAGCTTCCCAAGTGCACTGCGTTTTGTATAAGTAGGGTTAAATAAATCAAAGAAAGCAGAAATACTAAAGAAGATCTTAATTTCTGCTTCTATATCAGTCTTTCCATTCCTTCTGCATATTATGGCTTGCATTCCAGCCTCCGGATAGGACTTGCATAGCCCCTATTAAGCATAATCAAGCACTTGTAGAACTTATTTCCAAGTATCTAAAATGGAACCATGATTTGCATGTCATTAAAATAAAAAAGAACCAACATGAATCTTTTCCATCGTTTTTCAACATGCTGTATCCAAAAGGAGCTTACCATGCACTTTTGAAAAACACTGCCTGTTATCTTAAATGATACAATTTTTAAAAAATTTAATATTTCTAATTAGATTATGGAAGAAAGCCATTTTCTGGGACATATTCAAAACTTGAAAAAGCACAAAAGTAGAAGCTATATTGTATTTTGATAGCTCTGCTTTGTAAGAGTATAGGAAGCTGCCTGGGATGAAGTTATTTTGTTGGTCGATATTGTGCTGTTACTGAAGCTCCACCATCACCCATGCAATGATGTAAAGATTTATTGGTGACAGAGCCTTTTACAAATGATAGCAGAGTCTAAGCTTCAGCATTCAATACAAACACACTGTATTCTTTTAAAAAAATAAATAAATACATGTGATGACAGGACTGCTGAAACAGCTGATCTTATCTTATTGCATCAGCCTTGGGATTTCTAAACCATCCTGGCTGTGCTTTGTGTCTCTTCTTTGGTCGATGGTGGAATAAAAAAGAAAATTTGTAGGAGTGAAGCTCATGGCAACAGAACAGAGAAGATGAAAGTTATGCACTTGCAAGAAGAGGTGTCTGCCACAGCAGGGCAAAATGTGCTGAATTACACTTGAAATCCATGCAAAACTTCTGGCATTCCAAAATTCTATTAGGAGCCATGTTCTCCTTGAATTCTTCATCCTGAATTTTGTACTGATCCAAGGTAGGTGTCTAGACATTGCATCTCTTTATGCTGATGGGCTTGTTGAAAATCAGCTCCCTCTAACTTGCGTCTGTGTGATGAAATCAGAGGAGAAGCTCCAGGGGACACCCTGGAGCACGTGAGGTGCCCAGGCCATGCCAGGTCCTGCAGTCCTGCCCACGGGGTGCTTATCCTTGTCCCAGTGTGGAGATGCCATAAAGCCAGTCCAGTGGGAATTTCCCCCAGCAGGGAACCCAAAGGAAAACCTACATCAGTGTATCTACACCATCTTCCATCCCTTCCACTGCAGGATGTTCTGTTGGTCCAAGTAAGGAAGATTTTGTTTATTTTAAGAGACAATCAATTCACCATTTGTTGGGGCATCTTTTCTTCCTTTTGGACAAAGGCTTCTTTTACACTGTTATTCATGGGGGAGGCCAAACTCTTCCCCTAGTGTAAGGACAGAACCTCTAGCTGGGAGTTCCATATATCCTTGCCTTTCCCATACCATTCCTGATTTCTGTGAGCCTGCAGAGGATGTAAAGGAGCCTCCTCTGTCCCGTCACTGCTGCTTCTGCCTGTCTTCCTTAGCTGAACATCCACTTCTCTGGGTGTTGAGGCCAAAAGGAGAGAGGTTTTAAACTTCTCTGTTTTGCAAACTTCCCTGGGAAGCGAGGGAGCAGAGCAACTTCTGCTAGGAGCAGAGCAGAGGGAGCTTAAACAGGTACAGCTGTCCCAGTACCTCCACAAAATAAAAGCCACAATACTTCTGGCTCCTTTAAAAGCAGGATATCTCTCAGTCCATTCTCCTTACAGCAAGGCCGATGTTTGATTTTATTAACAAAACAGAGAAACTGGTGCAGAATTAATGGTGGGAGAGATTAGATTATGACAGCAAATATGCTCTGGTGGTAGGAGCACAGGTCTGGAAAACGGGGAGCTGGGCTCTGCTTTGCTGTATGGACTGGAGTGGATTCATCCTCCTCTCTGCTGCTTTCCAGCTCACGTTGTCAAGGCTGTTAAGAGCCCCTCAGGAAGGGATGTGCTGATCTTTATACATCAGATTTAGGAAAGAGGCACTGAGATCTTGAGATAAGCAGGGGAGAGAGAGGACTAATGACACGGAACCGAATTGCACTTCTATTTCTCTGCAGTAAGTGGATAGTTATAAAGCTGGAATTATCTCCCTGTAGTTCAGACTGGCAGAAACTTCTGGGGGAGCACGTACAGGAACACATTGAGGAGGAACTGCTGGCTGTGGCATTTGGCTGGGGAGCCTGAGCCCTTGCTGGGAAATCACCAGATGGCACCAGTAGAAATAATGTTCAAATGTTCCTTTTTTTAAAAAAGCTTTATTTTTTTTTCTTTTTAAGCAATTAAAGCTGGAAAAAGGTTTATTTGTGAAATTGTGACTCAGTTCCTTCAGTGAGAAGTATTTGCATCAGTCAGAATTTGTTGAGTGGCTGAACACAATAATTCCTCTAATTCAGGGCTGGTGTTGGGAGCCTGTGTGCACACCAGCCAAAGGAAAAAACATCATGTTGTGTAATAAATCACTGCATTGAGCAGTCGACTTTGGCTGTTCCTGCTACCTTCACTCCAGTTTTAATCAATATTTGTGAGGATTTGTTAGGCTATATGGACAAATCCTGAGGCCTGTACTCAATTCCCATCAAAGGACCATGGTTATTAAGGAGAATGAGAAGTTTGCCTGAGTTACAACCTTATAATAAACCAAAAATTTTGAGATCTGAATTTATCACACTTCATCACTGCTCTACAAACAGATTGGCTTCCCCTTGCAACCCTTCTTGCAGAGAAGTTTGCTCATTTTGGAAGCTGGAGAAGTTCATTTTCAAGTAGGTTAAGCCAAAAGGTGCCAAAAATGCATTTTTCTCCTAGTCTATTATTGTATCTTACACTGTAAGTGAGAAGTAGCTTCACCAAGGAATTGATTTCCTGCAAAACAGACTGAAGCCATGGCTGGAAGATGATTTTCATAACAGATGCAGCCCTTCAGCAGGGATTCTCAGCTTCTTTCACTGCTGGATAGAAGCATGTCTTGAGTTTAATCCTTCTATTTAAATATTTTATTAAGGGCAGGTATGTTTTTGACTTCCCTCTTAGGGCTCCAGCCTTCAATTTCTAACGTATCATAAAATTCACCTTCTTTTATTTTTAACTGAGCTCCTCCATTATTTTCCATTTCACCTACCACTCCCAGAGACACACACCACTGAAACTCCCAATATCTCAGCTGAAGGTTCTTTCACATCCTAGCACTCAAGCCACAGTTACAGCTATGGGGGAAAAGCAAAAATTAAAACCAAATCCCTTTCCTGAACAGAAATTTAGTGACAGCAGCAATACTTTTTTGCATTTCTCTAAGATTTGGAGACATCCATAACAGGGTACTTTTCAGGATGTAACTCTAAGAGACACCTCATTTCCATTCAACTACTGCACTCATATATATATATATATACACACATATATGTATCTTATACATATGCAGAGCTCAAGAGGTCTTTTTAAACTTACCTTTCAAGATAACCTGTATGTTTACTAATTTTTTTTGTTGGATGGCCCATCTGAAAAATCAGGAGAAAAATATCTCGGTTGAAGACAAGACAAAGCATTTTGTTGTTTTGGGGTTTTTTCCCCAACAAATTGGGAAGATTTTCATCTTTTCAATTCATTCCAAATTGAAATGGAAGCCAAAACAAAATAGAAGCCAAAAGGAAATACCCCAGAAATGTGCTATGTTGTGCTCCCCTCATTTTGTTTCCACAGGCTCTTTTACAGGTCTCGTATTAATTTTGTTCTGGAAAGAAGACAAATACCGGAATCTCCTCTTTTTCCCAAAAAAGGGACTTTTTCACCTGTCTCTATTTCTCACACATTTGAGGTGATTTCTCTGGAAAAGAAATAATTGCCCTCAGCACAGACACTTCACACGCTCAATCAGCATTTTGCTCTGGGCGTGACTTAAGTTACAGGTGGGGACTGGGGGACATTTGTTACTCCTGCCTTGACCTCCCTCCTGTTAATTCACATTTTAAGAGAGCAGAAAAGTGCATTTCACACTCTGGTCATTGGAACTCCGTTTATGCTGGGGAAATAGCACTGGGCCATCCTTTCTGCCGAGAGGGCAGTTCCTTTGGTGCCTGTCCCGCCTCATCACTCTCTGCAGCACAATTTATGCTGGAAAAACAGCGAGCAGGAGAAACTGCAACAAAACCAGCAGTGTCACTGCAAGGCTCCTAACCCACCAAAGCAGCACCAACACGGTGTGAATAAAGGCTTTCCCTCAGTTTTAACCAGCCCTGTTCGATGCATTGATATTTGTTTGGGTGCTTTGGTTGCGTTGTCAATTACCTGCTGATTTAAAAAGCGCTAATGATGAGAGAAATGCAGGCGATGAGCAGGGTCAGCCTCAGCTGTGTGTAGGCCATGACAGGCTTTGTTAGATAGACATGAGCACAACTCATGTGCAGCTACAGGGTAGAGTTTTCTGCATCAATAAAATTAATCCATTTTTCCTCATGGATTTTTGTGGAAACTCTTTAGTTTAGAAAAACAAAAAATAGAAATTTAAATCAAACCTTACATTTCATGCACTGGCCTCAGCCCTAGGCCACTTGTTTATAGGACAAGCAAACCCTAGCCCTCATATAAGCTAACTTGAGCTCAAATATGTGCAAAGCCATGAAAAATAACTTGATCTCAGACTTATGCACAGATCAAAACATCTCGGCACCCACAGGAGCAGGGGCAGGTGTGAACAGCACTTTTCCACCTGAGAGTGTCCCAGCCCTCCCGTGCTCGGTGCCACAGGGGGTGGAGTTTAATGGAGCTGGAACTGCGAACCAGGCACAGGGAGCACATCCAGCATCCCACTCCTCCCGCGAGGAGAAACCACAGCTCTTCCCACAGACCTGCACAGACAGAGGCCTCACACAAACCAGCTGAACAGAACCCCAGGGGAAGGACAGCGGGGTTTTCACTGTGCAGATTTCTTTTGCCTGGTTCTACTTAAAAAGTGACTTACGAACACTGAAAGAAAGGTGGCAAGGGAAAAACGAAAATTTCTCTTTCTTGTTGCCATTTGGTTTTGATCCAAATTAGCATGAAGCTGGTGAAAGGAACATTCCTCTGTCAGCAGTGTTTAGCCAGGGAGGTTGGAACTCACTGAGCATCTGCCAGGTCCTGGGAGCTTCTCTTCACCCAGTTGTTGTACCACCAGATTTTCCAGAGGGGGAGGCCCAGTCTGGGGTCAGCTCTCTGCAGGCACCAGACTATCTGCAGGAGCCCAGGAAGGACTCAGTAGAAGCTGATCAGTTAAAACACACCAAACTGGTCTTTTTGTTGATACTTTTTTTTTTTTTTTGATTAAACTGTTTTACCAGAAAACCTACGAGCAGGTTTACCTTATCTCACACTGTACCTGGCAGTTCCCTGCCTCCTCCCTCCACCTTGATACCTTTCTCTCAGGTTCTCTGCCTTTCTCCCGTAAAATCCTCTTGCCTGGAGATTTTCAAGTATCAGGAATCTGACCTGCCTTGTGTTTGTGCCCCTCTCCAGTCAATAATCACATTAGCACATCTGTGTGACAGAAATAATAGCTTTTGTCTCCCAAAGATGCAGAGTCTTGTTGCCAGGCAACTCCATCCCGAGGCAGCAGCCCAGCGAGGAGCGGCTGTGTGGGAGGACCGAGCCCGGCTGCGGGAGCTGCTGCCGGTGCTGCCGGGAGCTATAATTGGGGGAAAACTTGGAATGTGCTCTTTGCACCAGAGAGCCGGGATAGCACAGCCCTGACAGGCTCAGAAACTTCCAATTAGGTGCCTACAGACTGTGGCTGGCTCGTCTCCTTTGTTCTGATGTCACAGAAAAGCTTTGGGAGTGCTGCAGGTCGGGCTGGATTCTACCAGAGGAGCTCAGTCCTCTGCAGTGGAAGGGTGAACAAGGTCACCCTTTCCAAATCCAAGCCACAGCACAGACTAAACATGCTTTGGGGATTGATCCTCCTCAGGGACTAGGCTCTTTCCACTCTCCACCATCAGGGATTGCAGCAGCTCAGCTCCTCTGGCATTACTTTTGTGCCATTTCAGTCACAGCCTGGCAGCCTCAGCATCGTGTGGTTAGAAAGCAGCATTTCACTTGATAACCAAGCCTTGATTTATGAAATATTTTCCTGTTCATCCCAGAGAGAAAGAGGAGTCCCTAAAATAATATGGTTAGCTGTTGACATAGATGAGATGGGAATTCTTGACAGAGTTTAATTCTGTTCATCTCTGATTTAGACTGGCTGCTCCTTTGTCAGGGCTGGATGCAGACAAACACTAAGGCACATACAGCTGCTGCCAGCACCCAGCCTCCTGCCAGGGCAGGACTGTGCTGTCACAAATGTATTTTGGATTCAGTGCATGAAATACAGCCTTTGGCTGCTGACAGCTTCTCTTACCTGTATAGAGCTACAGGACAAAGTTTTTTCCCATAAAACAGATGCACATGGAGCATTCCTGAATGCTGTTTCCTGAAGGAAACCTGGTATTTCTTACAGCTGGGATATGGCCCAGAACAGGAGCTTAATCCCCACCATCACTTCTGACTGTTTACATTGATACTTGGTAAATCCTGTTTCAGCCCTGAGGTGTTCACAGTTATCTCTGAGTTCTGCATAAGGGGTGTTTACAGTATCTTGAAATGCATCTCTTTGGTCTCAGTTTCACTGGGCAGAAGTGGAAGTTCCCCAGTGACCTAAATGACCTGAAATCAACAGCAATGAAGCTCTGAAATGTCATCACTGGATTCTCAGTGCACGACAACAGCCAGGCACAACCATCCCCGTGTGCACAGACATTCATCAAATAAGGGCTGCAGGAAAAAAACTCAAGAGATTCCTTGAATAAATTATTTAGTGTTTGTTATTCAACCTCCTCCAGTTACACAAAAGTCACTATATCCAACTGGGTAAAGAACCGTCTTCATAACCTGTCTGGTACCATAAAGCATCTTTGATACTTCCCACAGAGACATTTGTAGAGTATTTAGGATGGCAGAAGTACACAACCCCACGTCAGGATGCTTTTGCTTCCACATGAATATTTGTTCAGCTGGTGCTCAGTGGTTGAATTGCTGATTATACCACATTTTTTACAAGCTGTCTCATCCTTTAAGCCAGCATTTAAGTTTATTTCTTGTTCTAGGCCCCACATTTTAACAGAGAAGTAACTGTGCTGGGCTCAGCCAGAGGTGGAAAACCAAGTCTTGGATATCAGGCAAGGGTGAAAACTGCTGTGTGAGATTCACATCTTGAAAAGCACAATTCTGGCTGGCCATAAGTTGGACATTTTTTTTTTTTTCTTTTTGCTTTCCTGGAAACTGAACTTTGGTTTATGGCCTGAAATCAGGAAAAGAGTCAAGAAAGAAGGTAATATTCCTTTAAAAACACCATATTTTAGAGGGTAAAGAAAAGTTATTTCCCATTTTATAAGGAGAAAAAAAAGCAGGGTTTGTGTCCAAATCTCAAAGGAGGCGAGACAGATTTTACCTTAACAAGTCAGATGGCACAGGTTACCTAGGCTTTGCTGCCTGCTGGGAAAACACAAATAAAGACATGAAAAATCCAAGTGAAAACTGGGGAGCATGTCAGGGAGCACAGGGGGAGAGCACTCCTCGGGCACAGAAGTTTGGAGGCCCTGAGACCCATCAACTTCTCAGTGCTTCAGAAGAAGCAGATGGAAGGGAAACCACAGGAATGGGTCGGGGAAACCACTCTGAAGACAGTCTTTGAAATACTACAAAATCTTTTAAAACTGTTTAAGGGAACAACTCTGTCCATGTCAAGCACTATTTTCTCTTTCATCAGCCTGGGAAGAAAAAAATTACAGGCAGCCAGAGAGCAAAGATGTGCAGTGAGTTGAAATGACATGCCTCTAGGTCTGGTTATAATAGTGCTGTAGTTATTTGTTAGCATGAAATTCCTCTCCACTGCAACGGGGGGGGCTTCACTGCAGTACCTAATTTAATCTTTCAATGAATGTACTCCCTTGAACACAGTGCATTTTGTTTGACAGTTCTTAAATGCTTGGATGAGTCTAAACATTGAGGAACTGGAGTACACACATTATTTTTCTGCAGATTCATTTAGCAATCCAAGCTAACAGCCAGATTATTAATAATGAGCTAAATAATACACTTTCCAAAGGCTTGATGGGCATTTGAAATCTGGAAAAGAAAATACAACATTTGCTACTCAGCTTCCCTCTGGAATGGTATTGAAAAGTACCCAGATATCCCTTTAGGAAAGGCTGTTTTTCTCAGGGTTTTACTTACACTGAGGTAACTAATTGCAAGGGGCAAATCTGAAAGTGATGTCAGTAACTTTCCTAATGTATCTTTTGCAATGGCACAGAGCTATTGTTACACCAGAATTTTGGCTGATAAAATGGCAGAAGCTTCCCAACCTCCTGGCTGAATTCCTTCAAAACCAGCAGCAGTTCTGCAGTATTTTGCAGATGCAAGGACTGATGACCAACCCATCCATTTGTACCTAAATTAGCTTTACAGAGTAGCTTTACAGCCCAGAGGCCACTGACAGACTGCAGAAGCACACCCATGTAGAAGTAACTTTTTAAGAAGGTATTGTTGTCTCATGGCTCATCTTCTCTTGTTGGCAGAAGTTGTTGTTGGTCTGTCCTTCCTATTCCAGTAGCTCTTTGGAGCTCTGTGGAGAATCAAAGCCTTTAGCACTGCACCACAATCCAGAAAAAAGATAGTTCCTTTCCCTGACCACTTCTGTGATTGCATCAGTTAAAACAGATTGAAAATAGTGGACGAGGCACTGAATTCACAAACCCTTCAGCAAGACCAAAACACACTTCAAGATAAAGGCAGGAGCAATTCTTCTGAGTAATTGAGTTGTGTTTGAGGCTTGCAGGAACTGAGCAGGAAGGGTCACTCATAATTGTGCACCATGGGGGTCTCAGGGGTTCAGACAGGCAGCACCCCTCAAATATTGAAAGGGGACAGCAGGATCTGGAGAGTGGAAGAAAGTAATATCTTATGCAATGAACATTTGTAACCAACTGAGAATCTACAATTTTTAATATCCAGAGAGCTGCCAAGCCTAGAGGTGAGCCAATGAACACAGCTCAGCAGATCTGCTGCTGGTCCAAAAAGTCAGGTACAGCTGCTCTGCCAGGCAGAGAACCCAGACAAGCCCTGACTGAGCCCATCCTGAGAGCCATGCCACAGCACCTGGGTCCTTGGACATCTTCCTTTCCACCTAGAAATTCCCTCCAGCCAGCATTAGAAGATTTTTTACATTTTTGCAATAGCTTGGACACAGAAGAGGCACGTCAGAGATGCCTGGCGAGGCCCATGGCATGTGCAAGGGGAAATGGGCACTGAGCCTGAAACCCCCTGGAGTTTGTGGCACCTGGAGACATCAGCTGTCAACCTGCCTGTTGTAGGTGAGAGCTTTCCATGGCATCCATGAACAGGAGCAGCCCCATGCACAGGGACATGGATCAGGGAGTGCATTTCTGTTCCTACTAAAACTTTTCCATTCTTGGAAATTTAAGGCTCAGTTAGTCTCCTGATTCCAGAATTAGGAAATTCTCCCTATTCCCCATTGATTTCAGTACACACACAGATCTCTTTACCTCTGTCTCTCCCCTGCTGATATCTTTTACATCCCCACTCATGCCAATGTGGTTCACAGGCACAATCTTCTCCAAAGAGCATCCTTTGCAAAGCAGCAAATCTTTTCCTCCTCCCCTCCCTGCCTTTTATTCTGTATCTTTGTCAGGAACATTTGCACCTGTCCTCTCACACTCAGCTGCTGTCTATTTTTGCTGAAGGTTTCTCCTTTTCAGTACAGGACACAAAAAGCAGAGGTTTCATTCAGTACTGACTGAGAGGATAATATTGCTGTCTAAAACAAAGCTACCAGCAAAGCAGAGAGAGGAGGGGAGTGAGGGCAAGAGAGAGTGTGCCTGCAGGGAAAGCAGCTTAAGGAGAAGTGTAGGAGGAATACTGATTCTAGACTTGCAGCAGGTCTATTTTTTGTAAAGGTAACAATAATATGGTGTAATTAGGGCACAAAATCACACTAATTGCTGAGTGCTTGTCTGCAGGGTTCACTAGGAGGGAAAGAAACAAATGGGGCTGAATGGATCCTCCTGGGGTTGGCACTGAGATGAGTTTTCCCAAACTCATCCAAAGGGGCTCACTGTTCAAAGTTAGAAGTGCATACTGGAATTTCAAGCCCTTTTTTTGCCCCCCAATATAAATTCCCCTGGGCCAGGTGTGGGAGGGCTGCTGAGGGTGTACTGACCAGAACACACCTCAAAACCAGAGCCATCCAGGTCCTGAAAAACAGGAGTGCATAATCCATGTTGCTGCCAAAGCAAGACTGAACACTTAAAACTGGTGTCTCTGCACCACACCCTCATGATAATATAATATCTTGTCTTCTGCACTCAGAACTTTGCCTTTCCCTTGCTATGGGCTTTGCCCCTTGCATTCTCCCAAAAACACATGAATAATGCCATAAATGTCTTCTGCAGCCAGCATGGAACAAGAGCCAGTTCCTGTGTACAAAGGGAGAAGGATCCAGCTCACAGAACCTTAACCTAGAAAGGGAAGGGATCTCCTCCTGATTCAGAGGGGATGGTGCTGGGCTGAGTAACTTTCCAAGGGGCCATAAAGCACAGACCTGCTGTGATCCCATTCAGCTACTGAGCAAACAATTGGCACCAAATTGGATTTATTCCTCATTGTTTCTCATCCTCTGTCAAAAATTACTTTTGCTTTAATTTTCTACACAGTTTTCTTAAATAAGCACATCAGTCTCCCTGAGAGAAAAGTTCACAGCGTCAGTTTCTGGCAAGTGTATACCTGAGTTTCTGCTCAGAATATTTTCAGAGTTCTTTAACGTAAACTTAATCAAGAACACCCATAGTCAAAGAACCTGTCCAGCTGAAGACACTACTGGGTAATCCTCTCCCTAGGGTTGTGGCTGTAAGCTTCATTCAACTTTAGGTGGTGATTTTCCAGAGATTTTAATAATTTTAAGGGTTTGTGCTACAAAATCACTGTGAAGTACTTATGAGTCACATCTGAAAAGGGAATTTGTGTTGGAGTCAGAGCAGTAGAAGCTGGAAAACCTGCAGGCAAGGGATGTAGGCAAAGTGCAGCAGCACAAGCTCCTAGACTAAGTGTGACATATTGGCAGGAAAGAGACTGCCCTGGCCATCAGTCCTGGAGCAAAGAGCCTTTATTTTTTAAACAGGAGAGGTTTTACTGTGAGATCTCCCCCCCAGGCTCTCCTCACTGTCCAGCCACACCAGCATCTGAAGAATTTATCCCCTGGATAATCCCTTTTCCCCAGCCTTGGACTGAAGGGTGCTGGTGAGGGTAGAGGTGTGTGTTATCACTCACAGATGTCTTTCCTCTCTGTGTTGCTTAGATTTAGCTACCAACTCCCTGGGATGTTCTGGAATTCCCACACACTGCCCTGCAGTACACAGAAAAGCCACTAATAAATCAGGTTTTAGTATCCAAACAATTACTTGTCACTTGTCCTGAAGTCACCTTACTGTAGACAACGCAAGTTCCATAGCTCAGAGACAAAAGAGGAGGTAAAAGCATAAGGTGAATTTAAAAGATTTTCGTCACTGTGGGTCATCCAGCGAACCTGCCAAGATGCTGCCTTGCAGCTGGGATCCAGGGCACAGGAAAAAGCCCCTCCTTGAGCTGGGGAGGAGGGTGCTTTGTGCCTACCCTATTGTTATGCACCCAAACTCTCTCTTGTGGTTGGATCTCCCTCATGGATTTCTCCCCAAGCATTTCTCATGAGTCACCCTTTAATCAAGGGTCTCTTTTGAACATTCCCCACACAGAAGGGATGACTGCATCTGTCTCTTGATAACGGTGATGCTCTTTCAACATGACTGGGCAGAATTATATGCTAGCCAGAACATCCTAATGAATGTTTCAGTATTTAATTGTAAGCAGACCTTTACCCACTGCAAATTAAATGTACTTTTCCAGCTGGGGGAGCAATATTTAAACTTCAGTGCATTGCTTTTTAATGTCCAACTGTAATTTATGGAAAATAGCAATGATTCCTTGTGCAAGTTCAGGAAGAGCAATAAGGTAAGCTATTTGTTACACGGTTTTGATTGTGATGGGACAGAACAATTTGGGGCTAGATGTGCTTGGGACAGAAAATTCTATAACCACACCTATGAGAGATGTGATGGAAGCTCATATTTTTGATACATTGAGCAAAGCTAAGAGGTGTTTAAAACTTCAGATCTTGGTTACTAAAAGATAGTAAAAAAATAAGAAAATAAATACTATGTAATGATATTTCTATAGGGAAGCAAGTGAAATGTAATGGAGAACTACTTCTCAATGATGTTCCATCTTAGCTGGCTTTCATGATTCCAGGAGCCCACACAAAAGCACCAGATAAAAAACGAAAAAACCAAAAAAACCAAAACCAACCAACCAACCAACCAATCAAACAAAAAAAAAACCCAAAAAAACCCCCACCATAAAAACCCCCCAAAAAACAAAAAAACCCCAAAACAAAACAAAAGGTATGAAAGTTGTCTGGTTTAAATAAATAGTTTGGTAATGACATCTTTCTCACCAGACAGTTGTTCCTGAAATTAAATTGGTGTCTATGTTTTGAGGTAGTTTCAGACCTGATCATACTCCCTGGTGTTAAAACTGTAAATCCATACTGTTACAACAGATCTCCAAGTCTTCATGTCTTAACAGCTGCATTATTACTGGCTACTGAATTTGAAAGTTTCAGAAGGTTCTTCTTAGCCTAAAATCTGTCTTGTGTATGGATTCTGTGCTGCAAGAAGTCCTGCCCAGAGAGACTGGCAGAAAACAACCTTTCCCTGTCACTTTACAGATGATGAATGAAAGGAGGGAGTGATTAAGTGCCTTCCAGTGAGAGCAAATCTTTTGCAGAGCCAGCTCTGAACTCCTGTTATTTGATTCCCTGTGCAACACCTGGGCCCTGAGCTCATCCTGCTGTACTGAGATTGATGAAATAACCCTAAATGGGACCTCAGCAGAACCACAAAGTCCTCCTGATTCGAAGGTCACCTGCAGGTGAATGCATTGGCCTCACTTTGGGGTCCCTTACTTGTTGTCCATTTTGGTGAGTGTCTAAGTATTAATCAATTAATCATTTCTGGAGTGTAATCAAGGACTGAAGTTGTAATCAAATGGCAACCCAATAGAACACAGGGATGTTTGTCTGCCTGACTGCCTGGCTGCCCCTTGGAGCCACATTAACAATTATCTCTGCTGAGTGACCCCTTGATCCCACACAATTTAGCTGAAAGAGATGCATCCAAGTAGCAATTTCACCTTTTGCCTTCATTGTGTGGTATTATTCTAACTGTTTATTAAATTCCCAGCCTCTCCAGAGCTTGCACAATGGGAAAATCATTAGTTAAACCTGCAATTACTGTAATGAGAAGATATAATGAAGTTATCATTAAGGAAGATTAAATATTTTCTTATTTTTCCCTCCTGCTTTATTTATAGTCATCTTCGTCTCTCCTTCTCCTCAAACTGAAAAGAACTGGCATTTCTAGTAGAACCCAACAAGAAGGATCTGTGGTAAAATCAGTTTTCTGGAGCAACCCAGTTCCTCATAGTTTTGTAAAGGCAGATCTCAAATTCTGTATCTCATTGTTATGTTATCATATGATTATATTCCCAGTGAAAGGCAGGGGACATAGCTGTAAAATGTATTGTTCTGGTATATTTGTTGTATATTTATTTCATTAAAAATCCTTTTATCCTCACTTCTCCATGAAGTACCTCTATAGGCAGAAAATATACTCTCAAAAGATGAAAGTGAATCACTGGAAAATCAGCCTTTGTTTGAGGTGAACAATCTAGAAACAGTGAGAAAACACCAAACACTTGGTGAAATGTGGAGAACACATTTTAGTACTGGATAAGGACTCTCATGCTTGTGTAAGTTGTTGCAAAGGCTATATAAACATTGCAAAAGGAACTAAAATAAGCCCCTTGTTCCCAAAACATTGGTAGACTGTTGAAGAGCACGTTTCACAGCAGATGCTGAGCCCTCTTCCCAGACACTGGCATCAGTTAAAGGGATTTAGCAACCTCTGCACTTACATCTTCACAAACTCAGTCTACTTCTACAGCTACAAAAAAATCCATTACATGCCCAGGTACTTGAATAACTCTTGAGCTAAGCCCAAATGTCCTGCCAAAGGCACTGTGCTGACACTTTGAGAAGATATTAGACTGTCTGGGATCTAGACCACTCCATGGTAGCCAGACTAGCACTGTGGAAAATATGTACAGGGTAGCCAAGATGTCATCCAAAACATCTCATCTCAGTCTCTAAATGTTGGTTGTGAAGACATTCTCCCCAGGGTCATGGATTTGACCTTCTCCTCCCTCTCTGTTCTGCAGAGTGGAAGAAGAGACCAAGAATCCCAATGCTTAAGAAGGCAGCACGAGGACACAGCACCATCAGAGGGTTTGAAGATAAATAGCAGTAATACCACAACTGTATGAAACTGTCATAAGCAATATTCCCATTGGAAAAGCTGTTAAAATACTGACTTTACACTGAGCAATATCCTGGGAGAAGGGCCCTGAATTATTCCTTGGGGTACCTTGCTGTTGCAGAGGCATGATGGATGTCCAGGCATTAGTGGTGCCATCTCAAGCCATCAGAAGAGTTGACACAGATGGAGCAGTTTGATTAAGTGTTCCTGTTCAGCTTTCTATATAAAACACTGTATTGGATAGAGAAGCAGAACTCTCACCTTTGCTCCATCTTTATCTGTATTCTCAAAATGTGACAAAAAATAGAATAAAACCACTGGAAAGACAAGACTGATCTCAACATCCTCATGCTTGCTGGAGTCAAGACCTTCTTTTGCTGGCTGTAGATCCATCCAGTTCTAGGGGTCTGAATGTCTTAAGTAACTGCCTACTGATGTCCTCTTGATGTTTTAACTTCTCCCCCTGCAACAAATCCTGTGTCTGTGCATCCCCCAGCACAATGGGGGCTCATTCACATGTAGTTCTCCTAAATGAATGGATTCTTCTTTGAGGCTCCTACTGAACAGGTGAGGATATCCCTCTTTTCTTTCCTCTACTCCTTCTGTGTGATATCCCAGGAGGAAAGTCTGCTAATTAGGAGTGGCTGATGTTGGTTCTTCATTTGCTTCAGAAATTACTAAGGCCCTAATGAAGAGGTTCTGAGAGACAGCTGATTTGCATGGTTTAGGGAACTGGAGCACAGAGCATCCCACAGGTCAGAGCATTGGTGTTTGCCAATATCTGTTGTCTCTGACAGGATTGTTGTGCCAGGTTTGTGGAGGGCATTTGCTGCTAATAATGCTTTAACTTCTGACAAGAGCAAGTAAAATCTCCCAACACAGAATAAGATAATAGTTCATTCGAGCTGCACTGACATTGCTCTGCAAAGCTGATCAGTCTCCTGCATTTGTGTCTTCTTTACCTGACACAAATCCCACTTGTGACAGGTGAGAGCAGGTGTTACTCCTTCTCTATGAGTTCTGCCTTTACAATGGTTATCACAAACCCAAAGCACTAATGAAGAGTGCAAACTTCTCCACCTTCTGTATTTCCAATGAAATGGCTTGTGTGTCCCTAGAGGGAGGGAAAAGATATTTGGATTTTTCTCTCAATTATTTTTCCAGTCTATTAAACTGTCTAAACTCCAGGTTCCCAAAAATATACAAATACATAAATAAAATAAAACCTAGAGAGAATAAATGAAAATGGAGGCCTCTGCTCATCTCACCCAGCATCCTGGTTGATCATGCCCAGGAGACATCTTCAGAAGCATGGCTTTATGACCATGAGAGAAAATAATGATGTGCTGAGAAAACTTGCAATTGCACAAGCCTGTTGCACAGGCAATGGATCCCCTAAGTGATTTGTCATTACCATGTGCAAAGTAACTAGTGGTGGGAGAAAAGGAAGGGATGCCTCTGTTTAATTTGATGCCTTTACACAGCAAGAAGCTACCACTGAGGGTGGAGCAGGGAAGGGATAAAGGCAGGAGTGACAGAGAGGGAAAAACTTCATGTCCTCAGGCAATTGAAAGGAAGCGTGCTCCCAAGATATAATGATGCAAACATATATCACGTGGAAGTTTAGTTATCCCAACCTAAATTCTCTATAGCTTCCTGCCAGTGCACTGAAAAAGTTTCCTTCCTTACGTGTGTGTGAGGCTCTGAGAGGGGACAGGATGGCACCGTGCCAGGCACAGCCCATCTCAACCACTGCAGAGCTTGCACTGTTACACACCTGCCCCTTACAGCATGCAGCTACTTGCCCATTTTTAGTGAGATTTGCTTTCCCAGCTCAGGTTCTCAGTGACTTTTTAAGGAAAAGAAGGCCATGGGACAAGGTACAGCTCATCACAGCTGTCCTAAACACCAAGGTTATTTTTGCCTGCATTTATCCCATCATTTAAACACCCAGCTCATGCACCTATGCCTCTTACAAGGCCCCAAAGCCAGTGAAGGTCCCCTGCCCTGTGTAGATCTGTCACTTTTTTGAAATTCCCATTTGTTTCTACTGTCACATTGTAGCACAGCTCAGGTAATATTCCAGCTGATCCCTTCTACCTCTCCTTTCTGGAGTGTGCCTGCCTGGGAAGCTGGGCTCGTTAAGAGAGGAGCAGCAAACAGCAATTTGGTGTTCTGAGCTTGTCCCTGCCTTCCTGACAAATACCTGTGCCAGTCACACCCTGCACCTTCTCCCACAGGTGCCTGGCAGGGCAGCTCCCTCCTCTGCACAGACATCTCCATCACACCCTGAAATGACAGGGCTGGGAATCCTCATCTTCAGCTACTCTTTCCCACTGGTTGGAAAATCAGATTATATTTTCATAGCTTTGAAATAAAATAACACAGGAAGTTTGTAAAGCAAATAATGCTGAAATAATCAGGCACTTTTTAGTCAATCATTTCACTGAGAAGGGCTATGGTTTAGCTTAAAAATGTTGAAGAGGGACAAGGCATGAGCAAATGCTTAGAAACAGTTCATTTGCTGTGGTTTTCTGCTCCCCTCACCATGTTGTTGCTGTTTATACTTCACACAAATCAATTTAAGAATATCTGGGAAAATCAAGAAAGACTCACATACCTATCTGTCTTCTGTAGGATTCATTGAATGGGTTGGACTTTGGATAAAGCTCTGCTCTTTTGGGAGGGATGGAGAAGCTTCTCCCACTCTGATAGACAAGAGGAGCTCCCAGTTTTGCCCAGCAGAAGACCTGCTGCTCAGCTGTCCCAAAACCAGGCAAGTGGGGTGAAAAGGCTAATTTTCACCTGTGCCTGATAGTGGTCAGTGGTGAGTGCTAAAGGGAAAAGGGACAACAAAGATATTTCTCTTGGTAAACTCTCCTAGCCCCTCCCAATCTGTGATTTAGGAAGTGCTAGAGCTTGGGAGTATGGTCCTAGAAGTACCAACAAAGTGACTGAAGGAAGGTTTTTTTCTTCCCTTATTAATGGAAGTGATGTAGTTTAGAAACCTGAAACCCTTGTAAGATTAGCTATACTGTAAGAGAAACTGAATACTGTAAGAGACCAACATTTTGGGATGCCTTGCCATACAGCTGCTCAGCAAATGCATCTTGAACTCTTCCTTTTCCTACAGCATTAATCTTGAAAACACAGGTATGAGGAGGTTCTTCTTTAGGACATAATAAAGTGAGTCCTCAGTCTTAAGTCATGAGGGCTGAAGTGGCTCTTTTGTTTCCTGGGGAGATGATCCAAACTCAGAGAGGAGAAATATTGTAAAGAAAATGTTGGAAAGGGTTCAGTCATCCTACTAATCTGTCTCTGCACATCATAAGTCTCCTTACAACCAGAACCCCTTGGCACCTTCAGAGAGAAGTGAAAACCATTTGTAAAAACTTTTCTAACAAACCCAGGGATTACCTCAGGACAGAATAAGCAGCACCCAGTTCTTTACAAGTTATAGGTTTAAAATCCTATGTCTTTCTCTTTGTCTGAACCATGAGTGAGCACTTCAGAGAACACTGCTGTTTTGGGACAGCTTCTTCCAAAATCCAAGAGCCGCTTCAAGCTGGATATGCAGTTTGGAAGGCAGAAGATGTGAAAACAGTTTCATCCTGGAACACTGACATGAGAAGTCAGGCAGAGATGTTCCCATGATCTGTTCCAGCAGACCCAGAGCAGAGTGTCACCGTGCAGGGAACATGTGAGACAGAGCAGACTGAGAGCACTGAGGGTGTCAAACCTTTGAACAGCAGCCCAGAGAGTCTGGGCTATTTCTGCCCATGGAAATACTCCAGAGTTGGCTATAAAGGGCCCTGAGCTGTCCTTTTCCCTGGCTGCAAGAAGTCTATTAACTCTGAAAGAAGATCTAACCTTGAACTTGGCCTTGCTCTGAGTAAGGGCTTGATGGGATGACCTGGGGTTGTCCTTTTCAACATAAACCATTCTATGATCCCATGAACCCAGGCAAGGTCATCAGAAAAGCAACTTTCTATCTCCATGCTTCTATTTTCCTCCCTGGCTTAGCCTGGCTGTTCCATTTGGCTTGGTACAGGAGGTTTGTCACTGTACAGCTCTCTCTTGTCCACGAGGAAGGCTTTGACCAGCCCCACAAGGTGCTGTCACAGCAGTGGTATCTCTGTGAAAAACAAAGGAATCCCTCAGTCCGTGCACAGCTGATGTTATAGATCTGAACTGATCTAAGCAAAGCAATGAAATCCAGTATCACAAGTGTATGCTCAGCTTTTCCTCTTTCTTAAGTTGCAAAAAAATAAATAAAATCCTGTAATCTCTGCTCATGCAGAAGGATGAAAAACACATCAGCTCTCAGAACAGCATGCTGGTATCTACAGGAGCACATTAGGTATGGAGAGCCTGCACAGCATGAAGAGAAAACTCAGTTTCAGAGACTGCAGCATGGGTAGCTCTGTTGAGGTTTCTCGTAACAGGTTTGGCACATTTTGCAAAAGGGATCATGGTCCCAGCACTCCCCTAAAAATGCACGTCACAGTCCCCCCATGCCTGTAAGGCATTTCACTGGGTGTTTGCTGCATCTGCATGTTTTCCTGCAGCAAGAAAAATTGTGTTTTTAAATTAAGCAGCTTTTCACTTTCTCAGCATTTCAAAGAACAATTGGAACAAAATAACTATGAAATAATAATTAAAAAAAAAGAAAGAGAGAGATTCAGAACTAGGTTGGCAAACACAATCACAAGGTATATTAAAAAGTTAAACACAGCTCAGCGGTTTGTAAATCCAGCAGCATGGGAAGCCGAGGATGTGTTGTCCCCTTGGCTCGATGTCACTTTTGGAAAGGAAGGCTGTAATTGAGTGATCAGCTTGCTGGTTGCCATGGCAATGGCTGCTGGCTGCTGGCTGCTGCAGGGAGCGAGCCCCCGGCTCCGTGTTCGTGGTGCTGAGGGCAGCACCCAGCGCTGCCCTCGGCACCCCTGCACCCCGCAAAAGGACAACAAATGTAACTTGGGCACAGCACGGCCTTGCAGGAGGATCCGATTCCCAAACCCACCTCCTCTTGCTGTCATTGATGCCTTGGGTTGCGCTGTTGATCTTTTAGCAGACGGCAGCGCCAGTGCGGCCCGGATCTCACATTGGGAGGGGTTTGTGGGGTTAATTCCGAGTTTAAATGCAGTGTGGAAAGGGGAAAGCATGTACTGGATCCATAGCGGGAAAGCTGTTTGTCAGTGGCCTTTACGCGGTGATTAAAGGCAGCTCCTGCTGATCAGCATTTAAACTTTTAAGCGAGGGGCGGATCCGTGAGCCGCGGGATGGGTGAGTGTGCGAGGAGGGAGGAAAACAGCTTAGGCTGAGGTTTCTGAAATGCACAAAGGAAATTACTTCTATTATCCACTGTCGGAGCTTCACCTGCTGTTCCTCCCGAGGAATCCTCTCATTGGGAGCTAGAGAAGGTTTTTGAAGAATGAAATAAATGTATTTTATGGGGAAAAAAAAAAAAAAAGGCACAAGAGACTAAACCACACAATAAATAAGAGGTCTGCTCAATTGAGAATAACTCGAAATATTCCATTTTGCAGCCAGCCCTCATTCCTAGCAGCTGTACTGGCATTCCCTAGCCACACCAACCCAGAATCATCACAAGTGCAGTCCCAGACCTGTGCACAGGGTGGAAACATCTGAACTTCTCCTATACTGAACCAGAGGAAACGTGTGATACACCTTGCTGGCTGCAGTCACAAATGAGAAGCTGCAGGAGGCACCCAGAAATGAGGCACAGCATCAGTGGGCATCACCACGGCAGCATCTTGTGCCTCCTGCCCGCTGGGAGCACAGTGATGTGATATTGCCTGGGAGGGAGTTCCTCGAGTCACCTCCAGAGCCACATCACTGGGACAATATTCCAGCTTCATTTCTCCATCCAAGCATCTGTTAAGGTTTTGGCCTTAGGTCCCCAGTTGTAAACTGAACATCTTGATAGAAAACAGATAATTTATCTTGATAGGAAAACAGGTGATGAATTTAGATTTCTGCTCCTTCAGGCACTGGTATATTATGGCTGTGACACAGAGAGAGAACCAAGGCAAAACCCAAGGTTCTTTAAACACAGATGAGTCAAACTGTGACTGTAATTACAAAGCTATCACTCCACAAAAGCTAATGTTTTTATTAAAAAGAACAAAGCACATATTACCTGACCAAGCAAACAAGCAAGTAGAGGTCAGCATGTTCTTCCTCAGATTCAGGTTCTTTTCAATGTTCTTTCCAGTCATGCCACAGCTTAGAATTTCATAAAGAAAGTCTGAAGTAAGCAATCAATGAAAAACTTTCATCTCTCAAACAAACCAGAAGAATTTTCCCTAATATGTCTGGTAGCATCTCAATATCATTCCATTTGTTTGCTGCCTTCTCATACTCAAAACGTTATTCTGGAAATTACTTCTCATTACTTGGCTGCTTCCATAAGAACCAGAGGAGATTGTTGCTCTGCAGAATTCATGTAAATAGTATTTTTGTTCCTCCTCTTTTTTAAAGGGTAAAATTGTGTGTAGCTGAAAGCTCTCTGAACCCAGAGACATTTGCCAGCACAGCATAAGGGAATGAACATTAAGGCTGATCAAATTTAAGTACACCATAACCCTTGAAAGTGTCCTTTAAACATCAGTCTCTGCATACTGCAAAAATTGTTCCCCCATTTGTAATAATCACATTTCCCTTTGCTTCTCTAAGTTTAGCACACTTTGTTTTGCACTCTGTAGCAGAATATGCCACGCTTGACTCTATCTACCAAGTTGGAACACTGAAAGCAATTTTAATTAATCACTGTAAGGTTCTATTTTGCATGAAGGCAGCTCAGCCTCTTTGACCCATTAATTAAATAGTGGAATTTACAGTTCTTGAAAATGTTGAAGAAGCAAAAGATTAGTCAGATCTGAGCTGTATTTGAAATGGAAATTGAGACACACTGGACTGTGGATAAAGTGACACGTTAAAAAATACTTTCAGTTCAACAGACATCCACTAAGCCAAAGGCAACTGGAAATATGATTTCTTCCTGACAAAAATCATACAGTAGCAGGAGGCAATAGAGTAGCTCTTCAGGAGTGAATTGGCCAAGATCCTTTAATCCCAACAGAAACTCCACCCTCCACAGCAGAGTTTGGTTTCCACACTTCTGTGAGGGAAACAATCTCTTCCTCTTTGTTAATATATTAAATCCTGACATGTCTGGGCAATGCCCTGGAGAAGAGAAGGCAAGTAATTAACAGGAAAGAGCAAAGAACGTGGGTCCCCGTGGCCCCAGCTGAGCTCTAACACACAGAGAGCCTGCAGGAGAGTCACTGCACCTCTCAGGCTGCAAATGAACCTGCACAGGTGGGCTTAAGCACCAGGCTCTTATTCTAATTCAAAATACCTCTCCATGCAGAGGTAGGAAAAGTAAATATTTGATTGGAAAAGTACCTGCTTATAATGTTAAATTCATTGATAAGGAGGCTCAGATTCCTTTATATTCTCTCTGTTAGTTACTAGCATAAGAATCAGTTTAGTAAAGCCAGCAGTTATTTCTTCTGGGAAATTCTTGTGGGGTGCAGTAGAGAATTGTAGATATTCCTCTTGTTCTTGTTCTGTCTTGTAACACTGAATTTATCAACACGGGCCTGCTGTGGATCCCCCTCAGACAAACAACTGCAACTCTGACTTGGGTAAAGCACATTAACAGCAGCCAGGCATCTCTCACATCACCAGAGCTTGTTTGCATTTCCAAAGCATTAAACATCTCTGTACCAAGTGCACTGTGCACAAAGAGTGGGTGCTGCCTCTCTCAAAGCCTCGGAGCACTGACAGCATTTTAGGCCAGGAAAACATTCGAGGTCTTAGGTAAGTTCAGGGTTCAGCTGGATCTGGGTGCTTGTGGGCTGGAAAGGAGCATCAAACAGATGTGGAACATCAGGAGGAGATGTGCACACAGGGACTGAAAAGCACACAATCCTGAGGGTGTGATTTTGACTTTCAGTTGATTTCCTGACTCTCCAGAGCTTATATCAGCAAAAATATTCTTGATAAGGAGGTACAGTGGCAAGTTAATAACATTTTTTAATCTACCAAATTTTTGCACTTCTCTGTTTTCCCCCAAAGAAGCCAGGAAAGATCTGTATTCAAACTGTAGTTGAGTGACTCCATATCAGCAAAAGTAATTTCTTCACGAAATGTAAATCATTGCCAGCAATTAATACTAATCTACTTGCTTTCCACTTCCACAGACTGTCCATGCTCATTGAATTTATGCCTGTCCTAGCCCCAGGTATGTACCCTCCTACTCCTACTCCTGGTATTCCCTCTTGCCATCCTCTATGCAGAGCAGCTGCTCCAGGGCAAGCACAAAGTTAATTTGGGCCAGAGTCCAGGCAGATCAGACCTACAAATATTCAGCTTTGTAATACTTGGAAGCTCAAACTGCAGATGCATTAGGAAAATCCACTTAAGAAACTTGATTTCGTATTTGTATTAAAATGATTAGAGTGAAGTTCTATTCTGCTAGATATTGTGACTTGATATTGTTTTCCAAAATCTTTCTTAAGTGCAACTCCACTAGACAGGGATGTTTCTAGGATTGCTTCAGCCAGTTATTATGCCTAGGACAAATCTTTGGCCTCCTAAATCTTGGCATGACAGTATTAACAATCCTTACAAAAACATTTATCCACATCTTAAGCCTCCTTGGCAGCATTAAATCATCTCCCATCCCACATGTACATGCTGGCTGATGGATGTATGCAAATGCCTGGCGGTAAGGAAAGACGTTTTAATATCCAGCCCCAGTAAATTACTGAGATTATTACAAGGGAAAAGGCATGATAGGTTGTTCTGTTGTTGACTGTATATTCCCTGGGTACAATGCTGATAGACAGGCAGGCAGGGATGTTTGGGATACCTATCCAGCTGGGAATCTCAGATATAAATAATGTCAGTGTTACCCAACCATTTGCTCTGTAGCTCCCCAAGGTCTGTGAGCATTGCCCTCTTCCCAAGCCTCCCAGTTTCTAATTTAAGCAGATGAAGAAATAAACCTCTCCATTTCTCCTTGCTTCCTACAAGCAGCTCCCAGCACGGGCTGTGGTGTGGAGCAGTGGGTGTTTAATACCCGTGATGGCCCTTGGCTGCTCGGGCTCTGCCTGCAACCCTCTGTGCTGAGTGCCTGGGAGCAGCCTCCGTGTCCAGGGGTCACTGTGGTGCTGCCAAACCCAACTCCCAGGGCTGTGAAATCACACCCTGCAGCTTTCCTGCCCGGCAGGTTTGCTCCTGTGTTCTCCAGGAATCACTTTC
>VZTR01018513.1:492451-538601 GCA_013400775.1 Chaetops frenatus | reverse complement strand
AAACAAAACAAAACAAAACAAAACCAAAAAAAAAACCAACCCAAAACCCCCAACCAACCAACCAACCAAACAAACAAAAAAACCCCCAAAAAACCAAAAGAACCCCCAAAACAAACCAAAGCAAACAAAAAGCCCCAACTAATAAAGGAATTAAAATGATTCCCGGCTGTAAGAGTCCCAGCGCAGCAGGTGGCGCTGAGGAATCCGCAGATCAACCCCGGGATGCGGGGCTGGAGCGCCCGGGCCGATCCCAGCAGCTTCACCTGCCTCCAGCACTGCTGGAAGAAACGGGCCAGAGCAGGACAAATCTCACATCCCGCCTTGAAGAGCAGCGTCAGCTTTAGCTCCGACTTGTTAAGACATCTGAGAAAAAAATCCCACCAGCAGTCCTGCAGAAAGGATATAATTTTTTTTTAATAGATTCTAGCAGCTTATAGAAAGCAATTTAATTCTCCACTTGAAATCTTTTGGAATTTTCCATAGAGGAAATTTTTGCATGATGGAGCTGAAAAATACCTTCCCAGGTTTGGAGCAGAGAGAGACAGGAGAATAAATTATCAGTACCTTTATTTTTGTTCTGTTTATTTTTCTTCTTATTATTGAGCATTTAGTGGAAATTTTTTTTTTTCCCCCCCAAATCACTCAGGTTACTTTTCTGCTGTTGTTTTTATTCCATTGCCTGCTTTCTGAACCAATATCCAAGCACTTCTGGGAAAAGAGGTATGAATCTGGAAACACGATTATTGTCAGTTGGACTTACCTTGTAAATAGAGACCTGTGCCTGAGAAGGTCAGCAGAACGGATTGCAAAAAAGAAATAAAAAGAAATTACTTCTGAAAATCAAAAGAAAAGAGAGATAGAAGGAGATTACATGCATGCATTCTTTCCATAATTGACAGCTGACTCTGCTCTGTGTTTTAAGCAGATTAAGGTCTTCCTCCTGCTTTTCTAACATAAATAAATAAATAAATTTAGTGGCAGTGTTAGATATTGTACTAGGACTTTGGGGTTTTATTACACTTTTTGTCTCCAAGTGTGCTTTGTAAAGTAGATTAAAATCTCTTAAGTAGGAGATTGTTCTCTATCAGAACTTGGCCTCCTGTGCACAATAACAGAAATGTTTTGCATTTCTGCTGTTTTTGACAAGTCAAAGCTTTCTGCAGACCTTAAGCACAGCACCACAGGAGAGCTTTCCATGCTGTGTGTGTTCAGAGCAGCAGAGCTGGCAGACAGGGCTTTCCCAGCAGTTTTTGGGTGCCAGGCTGTGGGCTGAGGGCAGGGGTGGGTGTGTGAGAAGGGGCTTCTGAGCAGAGCATGGGCACAGCTGCTGGCCCTGCACCACCCCAGGGCAGATGGCATCACTGGCTGATCTCCTAGGCGTTGTCTACCCAAACCTGAGCTCCTGGAGCTCTCCAGAATCTCCTGTGCTTGTATTTTTGACAGATTGTATTTACCTCTTCCCAACGGGATGTGTGGGTGATCTTGCACTGGCCTGTGGGTCTGGCATCAGTCTGGAGAAGCTGCCAATGAGCAGAAATGGGTGAGAAATGCAGCCTGTACTGCAGCCCAGGCCGTGTGTGAGGTTTTCTTTGCCTGTCCCAGCTGCTGGCCCTCCCTGTGGTGGTCCCAGCTGCCCTGGGCTGTGCAGGGACAGTGTGTTGGTGTTACTGAGCCCCAGGGCCAGCACTGCCCTGCTGGCAGGGCTCGCTGTCAGTCTGAGAAATATCCGGGGGCAAAAGGGAGTTAAAGTGTGTTAGATAATCAAAGAAAGGCTTAGATCAGTATGTGAGGAAGCCACCTGTGCCCAGACAGCTGCAACTGAGAGCAGGCAGTTGGGTGGAAGAGTGAGTGGCAAAGCAGCTTTGTGTATAGTGAGGAGAGGTTATTGATAAACACTCCTTGGCTTGGGCAACACCTTTCAGAAATGTGCAAATAATTCTTCTGAAATAAGAAGTCCATAATAGACTTTGGACTGGGGAAAACTTTTAAGGCTTTTTTCTTAGGGTATTCTTCCAAGGTCAAGCTCAAGACAACAGGTTTCAGTTTCTGTGTCTGTTGATACAAGGGGGGATTTCGAGCATCAGCTACCGTCCCTGCTGGGTCTCACAAAACCCTCAGGAAAGGTTTTCCCAAAGCACCTCCCACCGTAGCCTGGAGTTGAATTACTCTGTGAAAACTGTCTAAAATCTTGCTCTTCTCACTAGGGAATAATGTTGCCTTTACAGGACATTTGCCTCACCTTGTAATATGAGGTCTGTGACTCTGTAACATCAATCAGCAGCTTAAGACTCAGTACTCAAGGAAAAAAACAGAGCTGATTTTGTACTTATGACAACGTGTTAAACAATGTTTTAACCAGCAGTTTTATTGCCTCGTTGACCTCTCATCCTGTAAGGACAAGGGAGTCCAAGGTTGGAAACACATGCTTAAGGTTTCTGCTGTCGGTATTAATAAGATCAGGCATAGGGCAGTATCTGCATAAGAGCAGGAAACAACAATAGGCATTCAAAGCTCCTTATCCTTAAATTAGGGTGAAAGGGTTTTCCCTTGTGATCAGAAAACTCTGAATGTGTTATTCACTGACAATGATTTCTGCAGTTGTCTGGCTCCTGGAGAGTCTCTTCCACATATCCAGTTTACTATCATCATCTCTGTGCTGGTCTTCAGCTTTTTCACAGCTTTTGGTACTTCCAAGTTTGTCTCAACCTGAGCTTTGGTGAGCAGCACCTTCTCCTTGAGCTGACTGAGCACTGCTTCTTCCAGAAGAGCCTGAGAGAAAACATTTCAGTATTTACATGAGGTACAAGCATCACAGGGAAGGTCACCTTCTGCATCGTGCAGAAACAACAACACAAACCCACAATTAAAAAAAAGGAAGGAGAAGATCCTGAGGAGTGGGATCTGCTGCAGGAATTAAGAGGCAGAGAGCTGCTGGGTAAAGGTTTCTGGGATAAATCTTCCCTTGTGCTTTATGCACAGAACCTATACAGCAAGTGCTGGGGGAAATCCAGACAGTCTGTGACACTGGCTTGTGCCTGTCCCCACTCTCTGCAGGCAGCTCTGAGCTGGGGCACAGCCAATGCTCAGGACAGTATTTTCAGGAGAAGTTTTGTGGTAGTTGAAGAAATTTCTGCAGGCTCTACATTTACAGAACACACAGGGATGATGGGAGGTTGTTCTGCTTCCTTTAGCATTATCTAATTTCCCTCACTCGGACTTGCCCCATCTTTTTCTATTCATGTTCTTCATGTGCAATTTCCATTGACTTTTAATTTCCTATGAGTTTAACTACTGAGTACCTGTCCTGGAAACTCCTCTGTGGATGGAGATTTTATAGTCCCCTCTAGAGGAATTTTAATTTTTAAATAAAAACAATTATTAGTTGAAACTCTTAAACTCTTTCTTCCTTGATACTACAAGCTCAATCTCAATCAAATATTTGCCACATACATAAGAGTTATAATCTATTCCATTCCTATAACTTTCCATAGGTACTACAAGAAGAAAAGTTTTTCTACTACTTCATATTCAGAATCTTCTTGGGTTTTTTTATTCTCAGAAGGATCTATCATATGAGTTTTATCACTAGTGTGCAGAAAGATCAGTTTACTTTGCCCATCATTTTCCATGTCAATTGTTTAACTTCAAAAAGCAAAACTGAACAGCAAAAAAGCAGCTGAGCACCAATAATTTTAAAATTCTGACCTTGTGTCTTCTGCATCTAAGCTCTACCACTGCAGGAATTTTTCACTCTTCTGTTTTGTGTTTCCATCTCAATCCTTTACCTTTATATTTAATTTTTCTTTTTTTCTTTTCCTTTTCTTGAGTTACATTTTAAGACTCATGCTGCATTTCTTTGCACAAATGCCTTAAAACAGGTTAAAAAAATATATCTTAATCTACCAACACAATAGTTTTATTTCCATCTATATTTCAAAAGAGCAAATTCATTTTCAGACAGAGAATATCTATGGTGCAATTTTGTTTTAGATTGTGGCTAACATGCTTCAGCGTGTGACAGCACTGTTAAAAAGATAAACCTATTCAGCAGCATTAATCTTTACCTTTCACACACAAAATAGGTTGGATTTGTAAGTGCCAAGACACTGATGGAAACTGGAGCACGAAAGGGAAGGAAGAGTGAAGAGAAACACTTGTCAAGTTACCCAAAACTCAAAAATTATTAAATTTTTTGAACCATGACTTTCATGCGAAGCAAAATGCTGGACCTACTAACACTCATCTGTAGCAAGATTTCTTTTCCTAGGTAGGACTTTTGCATCTCAGAGCCCCTGGAGCTGCCCCAGAGCCCCAGTGCCAGGCTCTGCTCCCTGCTCAGCCGTGGGGCTCAGCCCCTTCACAGCACCCTGGGATAGACCAGGAACCCCCTGGGCTGGGCTGTCCTTGCACAGCCACTGGAAGGAACTTGGCCTCTGCAATTCTCTGTCCTTTCCCTCCTCCCAGGAGCTGTTGGTCTTTGGCCAAAGAAGTTCCAAAGCACAGAGGTGAGTGGCTGAGGTTGGGGGGGGGTTGGAAAGAAGGGGTTCAGTCCATCCCTTTTATTCTGACAACAGAAAATTCCTCTACTGTGCATCCAGGTCACCTGGACCCTCCAAGGAACCCACCACAGCTGCTGCTCTACTGAAAGGGCTGCTGAGGTGGGAAAGGGGTACCATGGCACCAGGTCTGTGGCCTCTACAAAAGCCTCTAATCTCTGCCCTTCCTGAGTTTTCAAAAAGCTGTTACAATGCTAAGAGCACCTCAACAAAATAATACCATAAAAGTTTAGTCATCTTAAACATAAAAGTTGATTCCTTCACTCTTGTTATTCTTCTCCCCTTCCCCCACCCCCCAAAAGAAAATTGCTGTATTTCATTTTTATTTGTACTTTCTGAAGAGTAATGCATTTCCAAGAAAAGGATTAAATCTCTCAAAGTGAGGTAATAAAACTGAAGCTATAACGAAACTCACTGGATCTACAGGGAGATATTTCACTTAGGCATTGGAATAAAATTCTAGTTACAGTCCTGGTCAGAATAATTCATTACCAAAATGCCTCATACTATTTTTAATTGTCCTTGTTTTTTCAAATAAAAGTTATAGACAGTCTGATAAATCACTGCCTGCCAAGCTTAGGTTGCAAATGGCTCAGCGAATCCCAAGAGCCACTTTCAATTTTTAGGGCAATTCATTTATTTATTTGTCTATACTTATAAAGCACATATTTATAGATTTATATTCTTATTCTACTACTAAAAATGTATGAACCATATGGAGTGACAGCAAGGACAAGAAGGAGCTTATACAGAAGCTCAGAACAGTATTGTTATTTTTTTTTCCTACCTAGATTTGAGAAAAAAAGAGCTTTTCCATAGAATTCTAGGGAAGAATGGTTACATAATAGAGGTCCATTCCTGGTTTTTGAAAAAAAAAGATGAAGTGCTTGATTAAACCAAGAACTGAAGAATCATGGCTCATTTAATCTGATTTGTTAGTAATGGTTGTAAATATGCTGTATTTAGTGACCTGACACAACACACTCGTTGGAAAACTGAAACAAGGAAAAGACACAGCTTGCTCATTTCAGAGAAACACTAAAATACAATAGCAGAGACATAAACAAGAATGGTGTGGGAATACTATTGTGGCTTATAATGTACTTTCCAAACCAGCATTGTTACTTTCATTCTAGGAAATATTATCCCCTCAAACCAGAAGGATTTGCAGTAGAAATGGAGATAATTGTCTTGGTATCAAAAACCAAAGGGTGTTTTTTCTCTTCACCTATGCTGAAAGAAACACCTTTCTACCTGACACTCTAATGCAAAATGATATAGATTGTCTTTCTCTCCCCAACACCCTGAAAAATACAATGGGTGATATTCCAGAAGCCTCATTAATTCTTTAAATAACTTAACAGCATCTGCATTCCTCAGCTTTTATAACTCTGTGACTGACAAGCAAATATAAATTTCCCAGATGTTTTTCAAGCATTACTCTCTTCCTCTACCAGAGAACTACAGGGCAGAACAACCCAAGACTTGATCAAATTTGCTTTGCAGCTGCTCCTTCTACAGGAGGGTTCACCTCTCCAAACTTTCACAATAACCATTCATTGCTCTGCCCCATAATTAGTTCTTTACTCATTAGCCAATATTAATGCAAAGAACTGCCCAGCATTCATCCATCAGCCCTTCTTTCCCTGGGTCTGTTCCCACCAACAGCCACAGCTCAAGTCCAAATTTACCAGTCAGGTGAATTTGTTCAGTGAATAATGGGTTCAGATGTTCATTAGTGAATTAGTTCAAAACATCACCAGACATCCAGCAAGCCAAACAAGCCATCAGTCATTTCACAGACACATAATCAGTTTCTCAGGTGTCAGATCATGCATTTTCCTGTTGATTATTCTGTCCTTTATCTATCAAATGTTTCTGAATTAATTAATTATCTATGCCAGGTATGCCCATGAACACCAATCACTACCACAATATTTTAGCTGCTGTATTGCAGCCTGCATGTTCTCATTTCTATTCTCCTTTATCCAGTCCTTTCACAGACCAAAGAGGTCTTGCTCCTTAATTTACCTTCCAAGTTATCCATCACACTTTTAAACATCCCATCAGTTTAGCTTCAGAATTAGAATAATGAGACTTAGTGTTCTGCATGGCATTGATTTCACCCACAGGCCCAACCAATGTGGTCATTCCCCAGCACTAAACACTAATAATGTTATCTTTAATAAATTACAGACCTACTGCAGCATGCAAAGCTAAAGGAAGATGGGAAATCTGCCTCTGCAACTCAAATGTCTTTGAATGAGAAACACTGTTCACTCTGCAAATACACTTTACCAAAATATGATGTATATCTAATATAGAGATCTAAAAATACCCCCAGTGTTCTTGGTATTTGGTGTGACAGGGACCAGTGCTCACCTACATAAACGTGAAGATTCTGGAGTAGCTACTGCAAGGAAAATGTGTACAATTGACCTTGGCATGTAGAATATATCCATTTATCTGGCTAAATCTGAAAAAAAAAAAGATGAAGGAAAAAGCCATCAAAGAGACACTGCTGATGAATGAAGGCTTTCTATTCCTCCTCTTCCACAAGACACCGCTCTTGCAGGTGGACTGCTGCAGAAGATTTGTTATAAAATCTTAGAGCATCTTCCATGTAGTTGTGATGAGAGTACATTTGCTCTACCTTACCCCAGACATTTTGAATTGCTTCCTGCAGCTCTGATGGGCCATTGTTCACTGCCCTATTGTTGGGCAGGAGCTGCAGCTTGAAGCACAGAAACTCACCTTGGGAGGCCAAAGTGTTTCTCTTCATAGCACAACAGGAAAAAAACCCAAACCAAACTGACCCCAAACCCTCAAGAAATATAAAGTAAATAAATGCAAGAATCTAAGCAGATTAATTATTTCAGATGCTGAACAACTCACCAAACATCTGTTGGTCTGATTGTGAATGAAAGCAGGGGGAGCTTTGTACAGAGTGGTTCTACTACTGAGTGGGGAAAGGCAGCACATCAGTGCCAAGCAAATGCAAATCTGCTGCTGCTTCTCAAACTGAACCAAGCCCATGTAATCTTATTTCTCAGCTTCTCTAAGATAAGTTCATCAAATTGACCAACCTTAGTGATGAAATAAAGATACAGGAACAATATCTGGTGTGCATAAGGATGTATCCAGAATTAATGGGGTTAGAATAGGATTTTTCCAAAGGGAAACAAAAGTTATATCCCAATTTAATACACTCTGTAAGAGAAGAATGCCCTTTTCAAGTAATGCCAAACATATAAAATTTGAAAAGTAGAGAAAATCACTGCACAGCTATCTGCTTGCCAACTGACTGCAAATACTTAAGTGTCTTTTTTTGGGTAAGCAATGCAAAAAAGAAAAAAAAAAGAGCTCATAGAATCAAATACAGGAAAGTTGTTGATTTTCACTGCAGGTTCACATGCACAAACCCCCCAAAAGTATCTGCAGTTTACTGCTACTGCTTTCCAAAGTCATATGAATGACAAAGTAAAAAAAATGAGTTTAGTTTATTTAGTTATACTTTTTCTTGTTAAAGAATAAGGAGCTGGACTTAGCAAAGGGGAAAAGTAATAGCCCCTTAAAAATAGCAGTGTTCAAAAACCAGTGAAATAGAAACGAAAGTGCAATATGTTTTCTAAGATAAAGGCAGTGAGAATATTTGAGACTATAAAAGAAAATAGAAATTCATGATGAAGAGGCTCACTGAGCTATCTCCAGCTCTATTATCAGTGGTGAACGATCAGGCAGATGCACTCCATGGCATCTGTTGTTGCAAATGGATTCCAGTGAGTTTTATAAAAATAAAAGGTTCAGCCTGCCAGCATAACCTGCCAGTACCTTGTCTGACCTCAATCTGAGTGTATTTGGCTATAAAGCCAATTGAAACCCACAAGGTTTAAGTCGAGGCTAACCAGCACAGCCACTCCTGGGCCTGGAGATGGATGAGTTACTTTGCTGTTTATGTTTAGAAGATGGTTAAATGCCAAAGCAGAGCTTTTACAGCTGCTGTAGCCTCCCCTCTGTGCCGTCCTACACGGGTTTCAGGTATTCCTGTGATGCTCAGGCATTCAGTTTGCAGTGCAGGCAGATTGCAGCAGGTCAGAACATCTGTTCCTTTGACTTCTCACTTCAGTTACACAAAATCACACATGCAGCTGCCACAGCCTAAAATTTCTTTGGGTTTTGCCTCAACAGAACTTGCTTTCTGGTTAACACAGTAAATCTTCAACTTCCCATGAAATGCAACACATTTCTAGGGAAAATGTCACCTATTGGTTCTCCAAACCCCCAAAGTGAGGCACCATCTCTGGGCAGTGAGAAAAGATGGAGAGACAGGAAGTCATTGGAAAATCTGAGTGGTCACCTGGAAATGACAAAAAGAGGTCCACAAGATCCCACATTCCTCATGTGACTTGTTTTTATAGCTGTCAATGCCTTCTAAATGCCAAGCACCCTAAATACCTCTCCTCCAGAGTCTGTGTTTGTACTCTGGAGTCCCTGCCCTAATTCTGAAGTCATGCCAGCAGTGAATCGGTAGGATCATATCCATTGTCCCTTGGGCCCCAAGTCACACCACAGCACTCCATGTACCCTCCAGGAAGCTTTCAGCAAACTTCCACTTAAGCCAGCATAAGCTGAAGGTCATCAGTTTAAAACATTTGACAAATTTATGAGATACAAGTTCACTGAGTAGAAATGCAGCTCAAGAGAAGGCAAAATCCACGTTCCTGGTGTAGACAAGTGAGTAAAACACTCAAAACTGGCAGACCCAGACCTGCTCAGCTGGTGGATCTACCTGGTTGTGCCAGCTCCTGGCCCTTTCTGCTCATTGTACATCCAGCTACTCACTCCTGATTTGAATCCTGTTTAAAATCCTGGGTTGTAAACTCTGTTCAAACAATACAAATAATCATAATTGCCATTTCTGCAACTAAGAAATGTAAACGACATCAGCTGCCCAGGGAGGAGAGGAGAGGAGAGGAGAGGAGAGGAGAGGAAAAACAAAAAAGGAGGATTTTTTTGAGAAAATTGTTCAGGGAAGAAGACCATATTTGGTTTACTACAAAGACTGCCTTTTAGAAAGGTTTTTTAAATGGTCAGGGACAGAAACATAACCACTGAAGGAGAGATGATAACAGGAAGCTAATTATAAAAACTAGAAACAGCTCTGCTGTAAACATATAATTATCTTTCATTGTCATTTTTTCATCCTTTGGCATTTAGTATCTTGCATTAATTACAACTTTCATGTAATGGATTTGAGAATCTCTCATANAAAGGAAAGGAAAGGAAAGGAAAGGAAAGGAAAGGAAAGGAAAGGAAAGGAAATTAAAGGAAATTAAAGGAAATTAAAGGAAATTAAAGGAATGGAATGGAATGGAATGGAATGGAATGGAATGGAATGGAATGGAATGGAATGGAATTTATTTCTGTGTTTGGCATTTGCTTTTGTTCTGACAGTACCATGTGCCCAAGTCCCAGATCCTGCTCATGAGTGATGGAAAAGAAAATGCTTGATGGATTCTGACACAGAGGGACCATCTGGGCAAAGCCTGAACTCAGAGTTGCAAAAGCCACATGAGAAGTGAAGTTCAGATACAATGCACCCCTGCCACTGCCACACACAGAGAGTGAGTTGCAAGACAAAAGGCAGTGACAGCTCTAACAAAACTGTTTGCACAGTAGAGCACTGGGATAGTCAGCTGGGGAAAATTGGGTGGAAAGGATTGAGCTTCAAGATGCACTTCAGATCGAATATATGATTTTGAACCTGTAATTTGTTATTATCATTCATGTGGATACTGCACCAGTCTTGAGACACTCTGTGCACACAGATTCATAAAGAAGCAATGCTCTGCTGTGCCACTGTTGCGGATGCTGAAAGGTAAGATGGATATGAGTATATCAAAATGAGACAGAAGTCTGTGAAAGGTAAAATCCTCAGCCCCAGCCACTGACTAAATCACCACAAATAAAACCAGGTTGTTCTGAGCCAATCCAAAGGTTCCTCTTTATTTCAAAGTAGCTTTGGTTACACTCTTGCAGAATCCAATATCCTCATCTTCCCCTTGCTGTCTGTGGTGATACAGACTCCATTACATTGACACACAGTTGGCATCACCATTTTTCTCTGGAAAGACTTAACAAAACCACTCACCCTTTGCTCTCCATTTCCTGTCTATAAAGTAGAGCTAACACTGCTTGCCCTTCTGACTTCCTTTCTCATATCCATTTTCTATTCAATATTTTAGGGCAAAGGTATCCTCATCTTATGTCCTCTGCAGCATTAAAACATAAACTAACAGCTATTCATGGTAAAAAATGTGGCTTAGAGATAAAAAACCAGCCTCTCTTTGGGAAAGTGGCACAGTAAAGATTTTGTTATCTTGCAATGTTTCAATATAAAGTTTGAATAATAAATAAACATTTGTGAGGTCTTGAAGCACCAGCCACAACCATTACATTTACCAGAACCAGGCTGGGAACACAAAGTATTTTTGCAGTCCAAGTCCTAACCTTCTATTCTTCCCTCCTTTCAAAAGGATTTTGTGTCTGCCATTCTCATGGGAAACAGTTTGGGACCTTGTTTCTCAGATGACACTTCTTCCCACGAAACTGGTTAAAACAGTTCAGAGAGCAAATTTTGTTGGTTTGGGGGTTCTTTGTTTGTTTTTATGATTCCTACTCCTTTTAGAGCACAAATGCCTGGACATCCCTTCAGTGAAGGCACTTACCAACAGCTGAATGGGCGTCAGCTCATCCATGAATTGTAACATAATGCAAAGTTGGCTGCCACAGGATAATTTTGGGGAAATTCTATACTTCAGGGCATTAAAAAATATTAACTATTAAAGAATTACAGTTTCCAAGCTTCCCCATTTCCTATGTTTTTTTGACTACAGAATGAGGAAAAAACCCAACACCCTGGAAATATGAGCAAAAGCTTTGTTTGCCATAAGATCAGCCACACCATAAAATAAGCTCATGAAAACGAGTGACAAGCACCATAAATCTCAACTGCTTTATAGAAAATAAAGCAAAGCTGTCACAGGGGTGACACCACCCACAGGGTTGAGCACACAGGAAATGCAAAAATCTTTGCAGAAATGCTGATTTCAGTAAGTGATAGGATTCTATGTAAATTAAAGTGTCAGGGAAACTTTTAGCCTAACTCAAAGTCAGTGGCAGGGAAAGGAGGCAATAAATTAATAGGAATTAGATAATCTTTTTCCTTTTCAGTAGCAGTTAAGCACCAGAGAACCAGGTTATAACCATCTCTGAGGATTCATATCCCAGCTGAACTGGTAGAAGATTTGGCTGTGAAGAGTCCAGTACAATCACAATGAAATACCAACCACGTGAGATGTTTTTGTCCATGAATCTACCTGGTTCAACTACAGACCACTAACTGCACCCCTTGACCCACTATTTTTAGTATCTGGTCCTAACAGTCCAGAATTATGGATGTGTTCTTTATTCACATCACCAAAATGAGCTATTCCATCCCTATTTGTTTCTTGAGACTCAGCACTCAGGTGACTTGGGATGGTGAATGTATTGTTTCCAGTTTGCTGAGACTCCCAAACCAACTGGAAAACCCACAGGTAGAATATCTGGACACACTGAATCCTGGAAAACACCACTGGCAGCTCTTTAGTGAAACTCACCCACGAGTTGAACTGAGCACTGGGGGCTTTTGCACTTGAATCCCCAGCATTTGTTCATTATTCTTTTTGCCACAGACAAAATATATATGGGCACCATGGGGATTTTTTTAGTTTAAGTATAAGAAGTTATGCCTCTCTCTTGCTAACTGTTCTGCTGTTCACCCTTGATGAACATCCTGTGATGTTTATCTTTTTGACTTTCCTGCTGTTTATTTACAGATATAGATTTGTTTCTCTCCCCTTCCAAGTAACCTTTGGAGCAAAGCTTTCAGTAAGGGATAGCCTGAGGTGCCTGAGCACACAGGCTTTTCTTCTCTGCTTGTTTAGTTGGGAGGCTGCAAAGAATGAACAGACCAAAGGTCAGCTCGGTTTACACAGCCTAAATACAGGATTATTTATCAATATCTCCTCTGAAGTCATCCAGGAAACTTCTAAAGTCATACCTACCTTGGGGATGGGACTGCCAGAAGAATAGTAATGCTGAGAGTACATGGAAAAGAGGAAGAGCAAGGAAAGGGAGAAGGTAATGACAGCAGAGGAACATAGAATGCAAAAATATTCATCAAACCTTTAATAATTCATTCACAAGACAAAGTACTTTTCTATCTGGAGAGACAGAATGGCCACTGAGATAACCAGACACCAAGAGTAATAAAAACCAATAAAGGTAAATTATTGGGCCTTGGAATTTGATACATATTCTCTTGTAAATCACAGGTTCTTTTTCAAATATTTGAAAGAGTCAGGACAGCATGGACCTATATATTACATTTTTTGGAAACTCTGCAAGCACATTGGAAGAGGCTGGAAGGGAAATTCAGAGTAGTGACATGTTAAAGTGGATAAATAAAAAATCTAACTCTGGCTTTTGACAAGGGTAGGGGACATTTATGAATATAAAAATGAGAAAGGGAAGAATTGACCAAAGCCATAGATGAATTCACACACACGTATTTGACCAACTCCTAGAAGAAATACCCAGAAATTTTAAACATAAACTCATAATGACCCCAAACTATAAATTTCTGGGAAGAGGGGGAGGCACAGTTCTGTGTTTGCCGTGCTCTTCCAGTCTTTTCTGACCAGGCTTCCTTGCTGCTGGACAGTTGGACTTGACCAGCTGGAGCTCCAGTCTCACCCACTTCTTACACTTTGTTGTTTTTAATTAGGGGAATAGAGAAGAGACTTCATAACACAGCTAAATATGTCACTTACATGAAAATATTATAACAAAAAATGTAATTCTTAGTAACCACTGACCTGTGAAATACCTTGTCACTGGAATGTGTACGAGGAATGCCCAGGAGAGATTTCTTGGCACAGCTCCCTGTGCTGGAATCTAACACCAATACACGTATAGCTTTGCATTGTATCCATTTCTAAAGAACATGTAGGTAAGCAAAATCCCCAATATTGCTGTGATATTCTGGATATCTCCCATTAATGTTGATAGAAGAATCCTCATTACATGGCAGGAAGGAAAAGTAAACCCTTTTGTTGCTGGGTACTGGAGCTGAACAAATTAATTCCAATGAATAATTTATCTGACTAAATGAGAGGTTTGCTGCTTGCTGAAGACCAACAATCCCTCTAATATACATGTATTTTGCTTTTTGAACATCAGACAACTCCTCTGAGTGTGGGGTGCCCATGAGCTGGTGGGGAGCAGCTCTCTGACAGAAGCAGCTTTCACTGGCTGAGCTCTGTGAGAGGCCAACACAGCTTGGATGAAGGACAAAAGTCTTCCAACCACATCCACAGGGGACTCCTTTGGACCAGCAGGTAGGATGGGGTTGGGTAGCAATCTTGGTGAGCCCTGTGTCTGTTCTGGATGGCTGAGCCTTCACAGCACTTCCAGCTTGCACATGTATAATTCAAACTCTGTGAGTACCAGCTGTGACAGGCTGGGCAACTATTTGTAAAGAATCATATTTTATGGGGAAATGATGATCTATTTTGACCCATCTGTATGTTTTGATATTTTGCCAAATGAAGAATCAGGGCTGGTCAAAAACATAAACAAAAGGTTTGGGCCAAGGCCCAACACTGGCATATATTTGAGACAGTTTAATTAACTACATGATTAGCTCCAGCGATAATGTCCTCAAGTGCCTGAAGAACCAAACTCTGAGATGGGACTTTTTCTTTAACTTCCAGCAGCAAACCAAGCCTGGAGGTGATGTGGAGTGAGGCAGTGCTGTCCCTGAGCTCCCCAGGGGAGCAGTGGAGCTGATGGGCAGCACCCCAGGGTCACAGGGAGCCCTTGGGTCACAGCAGTGCCCTGGGACTGTCTGGCAGCCCCAGCAGCTCATGCACACATCGGCTGGGAATTTCTGACTGGGCTAGGGAAGCGAGGTGAGAGAGGGGGATGTGGTGGAGGACAGTGACTCAGGCTGCCATATTTGGGGTGCAGGCAGCAGCACAGACATGAGTCACCCATCACGCCAGGCAGGATGGGGCCAGCTTTCCATCCAGAAGATTAATTTGAGACTGGCTGGTTTCCAAGAGGAAATCAGATGGAGGGATGCAGGAGGCAGTGTTTCCAGAAAAGAGATATTTCAGCACATGTGAGATGAGAGGGAAGATTAGCCAGAAAGACCCAATATATAAATGAAGAGAGAGTTATTTTGGAGAGGGAAGGGAAATGAGGAGGATGCACAGCCCAGTAAAACTGCTTAAGGTTTGGGAATATAAAATTCAGTTTGCTGTGTTTGTAATTTCTTCTTCCCCGATGAAACTATTGAAATCCTTCACATGATGGAGCTGAGGGACCTCTTTTACAAACATCCAAGAGATGTTGGAGGATGATTTTCTGGGATATTGACTTCATGTAGGGATATAAAACATACAGCTACTACAAGACCAGAGAAGAGAGGCAGGCAAGGAAATGCAAAGAGAAGGTTGAAAAGTAACCACACTTGATGCTCTTTTTGTCTCCATTAAATTGCTCTGTTTGTCTCTGTTAACTGGACTGTCCTTTCGTGAATGCTGCACTGGGCTGATTTACTCCAAGGTTATTCCAACAGCGTTCTCCCTCTTGCAGGAGGCACAAAATGTGAGGCTGAGGCTCAGCCCAGCTCTGGTCCTCTCTGAAGACAGCACTCCCACTGCCACCAAGCTGCAGGAGGGAAAAGATGGTGTGGTCTGATTATGTTACCGTGACCTACAACCAGGGAGGGGAGCAAACAGGAGGAAATGTGCCACAACCTTGAGAACATCAGTTACACTCTCTGCAGCCACTTTGCTTCATCTACAAACCAGCATTTATTAATTTTCCCTGCTTCGTAAAGATATTCTGAAGATGTAGTTCAGCTGAAGGCAGTGACTTGAGGAGGAGTGTGTTTTCACTCTGTCAAACATTATAATTTGCTATAAACTATAGTTTCAGGAGTTTTAAAATCTTGCTCACAATGCATTGACTGAAAATCTGATTAGGTATGCAGTGAAGAGTGCAGTGACTTCTCTTCAGAGCATGTTTTCATTGGAACACCAGAACTATTATAACTGTCTAAGTAATATACAGGCTTGACATCTATGGTATCATTAAGGATTTACATCTTAGCTAGTAATGGATTGAGAGCACAAACTTTCTGGACTCTCTTGTCACTAATATTACACTGAAAAAAATCCCCTGGTGATTTGTTTATATATGTTAATACAGATTTTAAAAGATAGTGAAGCACTAGACAAAGTAATTTCATTGCTTGACATGAAAGAGATTGCCCCCATTTCTTTAATACTCTAGTGATTTGTTCCTAAAGACTGAGAATTACAAAAATTCTCCCTACAGACAAATTAATAGTTTCTTTAACCAGGTATTTTCAGACTTTTATTTATTATCTGAAACAGTCTGTGGTGGGAGTCACAAGTACTGCAGAGTGAGTATTCCAGTCATGAATAACTCGCAGCCTCCAGCAGCTGTGAGGAGGTGACAAAGTTTGTGGTGTTTCCCCCAAGCCCCTGCAGCCGAATCTAAGAAATAGAGCAGAGAGAAAGGGTTAAGATATTCCAGGGTGTTGAAAACCACTTCTGGATCCCATCCCTGTTTGAAACACAGCCCAGCTGGTGGAAATTCAACAAGAATTGACTGATGACCTCTGCCCAATGGACCATGTATTATCCATCTCTGACAGGAGCAAATCACTTCACAGGACATTTCCATCTGTCTCCATTCAGCTCTTGCCCTTGCAGTTCAGTGTCTCTGCAGCAGGCACTGCATCCCAGCTCTCCAAGCTGAGCTGGGAGGATGTGCCAGCCACCCAACTTTTACCAGGATGATGTTGTTGCATCTTCTCTCCCTCAGCTCCCTGACCCCCACAGCTAAAAGAGCAGACCTAACCACAGCACAGCCCAGTTCAGCCCATCCCAGCCCATCCCAGCCCAGCCCAGTCCAGCCCAGCCCAGCACACTGAACTGCTCTCTCATCTCCTGCTTCTTTCAGTGATCCCCTGAGGGACAAAGCCCTTTGACAGCAGCCCCTGTTTCTGCTCCTCTCCCAGCAGCCTCCCAGGAGCAGGTTCTTGTAACACCTTGTTCTCACACTCAGGGCCCGAGACATTTCCTACTCAAGGGAGAATCATTCAAGAGATTAATCTGTTGTGACAGTTTTTGCTCAATAATAGCTATAAAAACATGGCAGGAAGTGGGCGAAAGAGAAAGAATAGCCTGACTTTTGGTCATTTTTCTTCTGTGGAACTTCTTAATTCCACTTTAAGATACATTTTACATTGAGGGATGATTTAGTTTCCTCTTCAAATTTTTGGTCCCTTAACACTTAACTAATACAGGGAGCCAGTGTGTGTTTCTTCTCTCTCCCTCTCACTTCTCCCCACTCCCTCTCACAGTGTCTGAAGGACATAATATGGGTATAATGGGGGGGAAGTCATGGGATATGATATGAAGCCGCAGAACTTTTCCATGAAACATCTTATATCTGATTTTTAAAAAATTATTATTTACACAGCAGCCATTTGAAAGCTAAATGAGACTGCAGTGCATAGCTACAAAGCCATTTCTCTTTTTAAAGATCCTTATCATGCTTTACATTTGTCAGCACCCTGGCTGGGTACAGCTCCCAGAGTGCCCGAGGAGGACCCAAACCTGATGGCAGGGATCCAGGTGAGAGATCAAGCACTGGGAAATAAATGCACCCAGCTCCCCTGGATCTCCAGAACATGAGGTTGAGTTTAATGTTCATCGTCCCAGGTGTGTAAAGATGAAGATTTACAGCAAGTGGAGCTCCAAGTCAGGGCTACTGTGCCCATTTAGATGGTTACACCTGGAGGAGAAGCAGCTTTTCTGGATCTAAAATTTCTGGACCTCCACAAAGCACAACCTTCCTATATTGTCCTCTGCTATTGCAGCTGCCCCAGACACAAAATAACAGCAGAAAAGCCATTAAGGGACCTTTCCAGCAGATATTCTAGGCTGTAGGAAAAAAAAAAATCCACATCCCAGCCCTAATACTGTTAAAAGATTTCCACACAGCTGGGCTGCAGCTGCCTTGCCTCTTGTCTTTAAAATTAGGCATCAGCTTGTCTGCAAAATGCTACAGCTCCCAAGGGAATTGAAGACGGGTCTGTTTGTCTCCAAAAAGGCACCAGGCTGACATTGGGAAACCAGCAACACCAAACTTTATCTGTCTCCTCTGTGAACAGGAGAGGTTGTTCCTCCTCAGAGGGGCTCCCAACAGCAGCACAGGGCACACAGAGCTGCCAGCTGTGGGCAGGGTGCCAGCCTGAGAGCCACAACCTGCCTTGGAGCCCAGCTTTCCAGTGGGCTGACTGCCACAAGCACAGGCAGAGCCCCCCAGCTGGGGTTTTGCTGAGCATGACCTGACAAACCACCTTGCCAAGCTGGTGGGAAGAGGTTGGTTTGCTGAGTGATGCTGGGCCTGGGATGGGTGAAATCCTCTGGAGCAAGCAGGGATATCTTAGAGCTTAAACCCTAGAGCACCTCAAGGGGGGCTAAAACCAAGCTGGAGAGGGAACTTTCACAAGGACATGCAGTGATAGGACAAAAGGAAATGGGTTTAAGATGAAGGAAGGCAGATTTAGATTCGATATTGGGAGGAAATTGTTCCCTGTGAGGGTGGGGAGGCCCTGGCACAGGGTGCCCAGAGGAGCTGTGGCTGCCCCATCCCTGGAAGTGTCCAGGACTGGGCTGGAGGAAGCTTGGAGCAACCTGGGATAGTGGGAAGTGTCCATGGCAGGGAATTGGAAACNCAAGGACATGCAGTGATAGGACAAAAGGAAATGGGTTTAAGATGAAGGAAGGCAGATTTAGATTCGATATTGGGAGGAAATTGTTCCCTGTGAGGGTGGGGAGGCCCTGGCACAGGGTGCCCAGAGGAGCTGTGGCTGCCCCATCCCTGGAAGTGTCCAGGACTGGGCTGGAGGAAGCTTGGAGCAACCTGGGATAGTGGGAAGTGTCCATGGCAGGGAATTGGAAACAGATGATCTTTGAGGTTCCTTCCAAGACAAACCTTTCTAGGATTCTGTGAAACCTGGCAGGATGGGAACGTGCTGCAGAAGGAATTGCCATCTCCCTCTTCATTTCAGATGGACTCAGTGACCTCAGAGGTCCTTCACAGCCAAAATGATTCTATGGGCTTTTTTCTGACCATGCAAAAAGGAATAGAAATTTATGTGACAAGGAATTTAAGTGAATATACTACAGCAAGACCCTTAGTTCTGTCTGGTGGTGATACTCAAACCAGAAGAAGGACTAAAGCTGCTTGTTACAGAGCAGGATAATCTCAGCAAGCCTAACAGAATAAAAATTCATTTCTGCCAGTACACTGAAAATAAACATGGCAAGGAGAGCTTAAAATAAAAAAAATGTTACAATTCCTTGCTTCAGGATAGGGAGGAGGGGAAGGTAAAATATTTTCATTAAATTAACTCTCATCTCAATGAAGCTTTTTTTTTATTTCTAAAATAAATTAATTTTTTTTGGTCATTTTTTTCCAGAGTGGTAAATATAATGCAGAATTCCAGAAGCCTCATTTCTAAACAAGTAAATGTAATCCATTTCACAGCGCACTGAGACAAATCAACATGGAAGGAGTCAGAAAACCAAACAAAAGCAACGAGGGAAAAATGGAGAAAAAGATACTTAAAATTACAGAGCTAATTTCAAAAGCAGCAAACATCACTAGTCAGTGATACAAAACAGTAAACTGTTTCAGCTGAAAAATGCCACAAGCCTATGATGATTATAACAACCCATGTGATGGTCATTATTGTCTGCAGTATAGAAACATCAGCAATTTTGCCTTTTTGTTCTTTTTTAATTTGTCATTAGCAGAGAGTAAGAGACCAGAAAAGTAATTATTGCCCAATTAACCCTTGTAGTATTATATGACATTTCAGCTTCATTTGCAGCTTCAAAGTTGGATTTTATAGCCTAGTGACTCTTCAGAAGGATACCAAGACTTTGCTGAAACATGCAATATCTGCCTTGACTGGCAGCTGCAAGGTGCATAAAATCAACATTAAACTGCTTTCAGCCCTCAGAGCCCTGGCCCAGAGTCTGGCTACGTCATCAGAGAGAAAAGATACTACACAGTATGTGGGGAAAAAAAATAAAATTTAATCCTATCTTTCTTTTTTTTTTCCCTTAAGATTCCTCCTGTCCCCACTCCAGGAAGTCTCATCTTTGCCCAGAAAGCACAAGCTCACGAGCCAGCTGAGAACTCACACACTTTTCAGTGCCTTTTAGCAGGGTGGGAGCAGCCTTGGATATCTTTAAAATAGGCATCTTTCCTGTTCCCTGGTATTAAACCCTAAACCACTTCACTTTTTTCATAAAATTCATAGTGAATTTATTTTCTCAGCTGTAAGTCAGGAAACAATATGGATGGAAAACAGAAAAAAAACCCCCAAACCAGAACTGGAATAGAACTCTGTTCTTTTGATATCGTGTTCAATGAATCTGAATGTAAGGAAAGCAGTACATGTCCACTGTTGCAAAAGGAGAAATATTTTACTATCTAACTACAATTTGTGACTGCTTTTGGGGTAGGAATATCTCTTCTGAGTCACTGGGAAATAGAAAAATCAAATCACCCTTTAAAAAAAAGCCATAAAGTTCTATTTCAGCAAGGAATACAAAGGCTGAAATTAAACCAAATATTAATCAGCTCACCCATTATTCTTCACTACTGGAGAATCAGAAGGAAACATCCAGCAAAAAAAGTTAATATTCATCTGGAGACATATTAAATGAAAATAACCACAAAGTCAACAAACTTCAGCTCATAAAAAGTTGCATGCACATTTTTATTCTGCCATCAACTCTGCTTTACCTTTGGGCCATTCATATCTGCTTGAGTTATAACTGGTGTAATAAATGGGTTTTTAGGCAGCATATTTCCATGCAAATTTACATTGTCAAATTACTATTCTTATTCCAACTCCATCATTAATGAAAAAATAAATTGAAGGACCTGTTTTTTTAAAAAAAAAATCCTTATGATAAAAAAATGAGTGTTTCAATAGACTTATCCTTTCAAATATTACTTTACACTGTCTTGGAAGAGAAGTCTATAAAATTTAATAGGAGTAGATCCAAAAAGCTTCTAGAGAAATTCCACTAAAGACCCTGTAAAAGTAACCCAGTTTAGAGAAGTTTTGTTCCACTATTTAAAAAAAAAAAAAAAAAAAGCAACATGGTGCAAGTGATTGATTTTCATTGACTGATTTTCAAAGGTGATCATTACCATCCAGTTTCCCCTCTACTCTAAAATCCCACGAATAGAACTAATTACAAAACACAGCATTTTCCCCTGGAAAATTCCGACATTCAAATCCAGCTGAGGCCCAAGTGAGACGTGTGCTCAACTGCACCCTCTCAAAGAGACCCACGGTGGCTCCACGGGCCCTGCCTGGGTGCCTGAAGTTCCACCAGCACAGAGAGGCTCCCCTGGATCCAAGCCCTGCGAAGCTGTGGAGGAGAGGCACCATGCAAGAGCTCAATATGGTAATTTCTCCTCTGTTTGCACCATTCTCTCACTTTTTTAAAAAGGAGGAAAATTTCAGTGCACTCTTTTTGCAGTCCATGATAGTATGAAAAAGCCTTTGCAGCTTGTGCAGCCAGTTGGCTGGAGGAGCTGGCTGAGAAAACCCAGCCTGGTAATTTTGCCTATAGTAAATGCTGACAGAAATTTCTCTGATACTCTTCCACTGCAGCTGCCTCATTGTTCTGTTTTAACGTAATCAGCACAGTAAGGAGGAAGAAAGGAGTGTTAATTTTGTATCAAATAAACTTTAATTGAGTCTTTCATACTTTAGTACTGTATGATAAATGCATATAATGGTCTGTGAGTTAGTTCTGCTTGTGATAGTGTGGAGTGTCAAAACTTGTCTCGGGCACATTCTGGTACTTTCGGCTTTGTGTCACCTCCTTGCAGCCTAAGAATGGCTCCTGAGACACCCCCAAACTCCTCTGCAGGAGTCCCTGAGAAACCACAAGCAGCAAAAAAGGCTCCTGGGTAAGGGAGAGGCTTCTCAAAAATAACTGAAAGGGTCAAGGTGGTTCAAGGTCCCTCTCACTGTCAAATGAGAAGGATGATCCAGAGGGGAATGAACTTCCAGCCAGGGGTACATCAGTGCACAGAGGTGACCACTGACAGTGACCTTTCAAAGACACTGATGGAGGAGCCTGAAATCCACTGTGAGGAGAACACAGCAGATCTCACCACCAAACCCTCCTACTTGCCCTTTGCAGTTCTCATAGGAGTGCAGCTCCTGGTACAGAGATGAACATTCTTCATCTCTGTCCCCACTTACTACAGATGGGATGCATTAACACAGGGGGATTTGAGATGCTAAACCTGGCTTACAGATAGAAAACTTGTAACCCCCTAAAACAGGTAAAACTTTATTCAAAACATGTACAAAGCAGTTCAGGCTCCTCTTCGTCCTTCCCAGCCCCCGCCACCTTATTTTGTTTATACCAATTTTAAGTAGGTGATGCTCAGATGACATTTAATCCTTAGATTTTATGAGTGAAAACAAATATTCTCCCTGGTTAAATTCTTATTTTCTCACACAACTGTACCAGAATCCCAGACATGGCAGTAACATGGATGAAGGTCACAGTGCCTATTCCCTCCTACCCTGTTAGGAGCATATTAGACCTAAAATCATGCCTGAACTGTTCTTAAAATATTCCTAGGCTGGGGACTATAGATGATCCCTTACAGGTTTAATTAACCTTCCAGTTATAGTACTTTATTTAGAAATTCTCAATGTTTTTTTATTCCATGGTAACTTATCCCAGCCCAATCAGTTTATTCTCCTCCACACTTGTTTTTTGTGTCATCTTTGTGCATTCTCTTTCTCTAGCAGCTGGGCAGCCCCACTTCTTCTCATCTTTCTGGTTGCTAGGTCTCCAATCCCTTAACACTAGTTAATTCCCATTCTTTGTGTAACAGAGAAGTTCAAGACAGGAGATTGTTCTCAAAATTCTAAATAAAACCAGAATAAAAATCCTGTGATGATGCTACATTTTATGCCTTTTTTGCTTACTTGAAGAGTCAAGACTTGTCAATTAAGGTATCAGCAGTGCAAAAGCCAAAAGAAACCTGTCTCTGGTATTTATTATTAGACCTGGACAAAAGGAATAATTTATCTCAATGGTTTCATCTTTTTCTGTTTAATTAATTGAACTAATTTGTTGCAAGTAGTTCTTGGATGTTAGCATATTCCCAAGCACATTGTGGCAAGTATTAATTACTTCAGATTCAATTTGCTCTGCTTGATTGACCAACAAGGTCACAGAACTCTGTGTTTGAATGTGGGAAAAGTCTCAAAGAAGCTTCTCAAAGAGAGGCAAGTTTGCTTTGTCCAAATATCCTGCAATAATCAAAACTTTGTTCTTTCCAGAATTATGCCTACAAACAATCTTTGCTAGAAGAATTACAGAAAATGGCCTGTGGAAAATGAATCAAACAAACAAAAAAAAATTCTCTTCCTTTCCTTCACTATGCAAAGACTGATTCCTTCCTGTCATCATCTTCCAAGCCCGTTCAGGATCTCACAGCACACAAGCAGGTACATTTTGATGGGAAAATTATGAAGCCAAGGAGTAAAGCAAAACAAAGGGAACAGCTGTTGCCAGTCAAGGCTGGAGAAGAGAATCAGAATTAACATGGAATTGTAAATTTAGCAGATCTATTCTGAGAATTTGGAATGGTGAGTCATCCCCCACCTCCCTAACTTCCGACACGCCTTGAGAGAAAGTTCATTTGGCTTAACTCTGGCCTTCCATTGCTTTAGCCAAAAGAATCCCACAAGTGCTGTGTTTCCAAAGATGAGACCCTGGACTAGAAGTCTAAATACATATCCTAAGCTGTTGCTTTTACCTTTCAGTCGTTTTTATTAAGAAGTCAATTTTGCCTATACTGTAACAAGCTGTGCAGTTGTTTCTTTCATTGTCCTCACAGTTTTAATTTTCCAGGCCCTGGAAAAGTCTTCCTAGGAACACTCACCAGGAGAATTGGTAGGATCCATGACTGGTGCAGCTGAGCAGTCCAGAACACCCAGGTGGTGCCAAGCAAGAGCAGGCTCCAGCAGTGCTGCTGGAGAACCCCAGCCTTGTGGGAAGCACAGCCCAGGGAAGCAGAGAAGGATTAGATTTCACCACTGAGAAGTGGTTCAGCTCCTGTTATCCACCTCTCATTTTTTACCCCATCTCTTGTTTGCCTTGCCTACCCCCTACTTAGATTAATGATTCCCTTGGTTTTGTTACCCTACCCACACAATTTCCCAAGCATTCCTGGAAGTGCTCTTTTCCTGCAAGCCCCATTGTCTGTAGTGTCTCTCTCTTTACTACAGCTGCTCTTTTCAATCTCCTTTCTCCTCCTTTCTCCCTAACCCTTTTTTATCCTTTTGCCTTCCTTCCTAGCACTTCTCTGCCCTGTAACCTACCCCTTTCTGCTCAAAAGGGAAACTCTAAATCAATAGCCTGCACTGTGGAATTGCTGCCTTTTCCACTTTATTTAAATTCTGCCCTCATAAGAATCAATTCAAAACTCCATGATCTCAGCCAGAAGGGAGAAAAAGTTGATTCAAGCACTTTCTTCATGTACAGTGGCCCACACAGAGCTCCAGTGCCTGTACATACCCAGGCACACACAGCCCAGTGGCATTTGAAAACACAGGTGGTGTGTCAAAAATCACACTGTCATCTCTTTTGAGGTTTTGGTCAGTATCAAGGGAGCAGGCAGAAAGGGAAACTAAGATTTTGCTGTTCCCATTTCACAATTTAAGCTCCTCAGAGCAGGGATTTTTTCCAACAGAATGTCGTGTCAGGTGACAGAAAGTATAATTTGTCACACAGCAATTTAAATTACCCCATAATTATTAAATTATGATTTAAATTACCCCATAAAACCACCAGAAAGTCAGGCTCTGAACCTTTTACTCAAATCCTCATCAAGAGACAGTTTTGGCCACAGCAATGCCAGGTGAAAGTTTTGTTTTGGTCAGGGAATGGCTATTCCTGTACAGGCCAACAGTCCTGCTCCAGCTGCAGGATGCAGCAGTGGAGCCCAGGCAGGGGAGGAGCCAGCACTGACCAACACCTGGACAGGAGCCCCATCCTGGTCCTTGCAGCACATCCTCATTACCCAAAATACAGTCCAGGTAGTGCTGATTCAACCATCAGTCATAAAAGCAGCAAGAAGTTTGGCTAAAAATGTCAGTGCCTGTGACAGCAGCCAGGAATGAGCAGATTTATGTTCAGAATGCATTAGGCAACCTGTGAAGACATCTCACTTATTTTTAGTGAAAGAAGGAACCCACAACACCTGGGGTCCAGCTGAGACTCTTCAGGAAAGTGCCAAATTGAGCTGGGACTAATCTGACTCCTTGTCCTTGCAACAGGGCAAATATGAGTCAGTGTGTTAGTAAAGGACAAGCTGTGCTCCACTGGAGAAAGAATTCTCCTTTTCAGGAGAAATTGGTGCTCTTAGGTTAGAATTTCTCATGGCAGAAGTCTGTGTGATCCTGGAGCCCAGGTGCAACTGGCAAAATTATTTGGTAGTCTCTGTCAGAAAGGCATCCAGTTGCTCTTTGGTGCTTGGGCTAAATTCTACTTGGTCCTTTGATGGCAAATGAGAGGCATAAATCAACAGCAGTTGATCAGTAATTCTAGAAAATTACAGTATGCTTTTGTGGTGTTTTTTTTGAAAGAAAGCGTCATTTTGCTACTCAGCCTGACTAATTTCTGGCTCACATTGAATCATTGTGCCATGTTTGCAACTCATTAAAGCCACACTCACAGATCTCTCACCGCTTTGTCGTGGTTTCTGTGATGACAAGGGGGAGAAACGATGCTCTCCCCAGGCTTCTGCAGTGCCCTGTGACTTGCCTTGAGGTGACAGGGCTTTGTCAGGAAAAGCCAGCCCTGCAGGCTGGGCTGCCAGCTCACAGCTCACCCTGCAAGGGAAGCAAGGCCCCTTACTCAGCCTCCCAGATTGCCACACCAGGGGCAGGCTTGGGGAAGGACACAGAGGCTTTAAAGCCTCCTTAGGCTGTTCAGGCACTGTCCTGTTCCTTGTTGCCCAACCAGACCCAAGGAGTCTGGAGCTGGAGCACAAACACACACACAGACACACAAACCTGCACTCCATACAGTGTTCCTACAGCAAAAACACATTTCAGTACTGCTTGGTTTTGTTGGTTTTTTGGGGGTTGGTTGGTTTGTTAGAGGTTGGTTCGTTGTTGGTTGGTTGGAGGTTTTTTTGGTCAAATGTTCTGTGTTGATTTAAGGATTACTTACAACTACCTATACTTATTTCCACTTTGGAAAAAACTGACTTTGAACTAAAATTTTTTTCCATTGTTTCTATTCCATTTCAACATCCTGGGAAGTTTTACCAGAGAAATACGAAAAATTAGTGAAAATAAGCAACCCCACAAAATGGTCTTAACACACAAACCAATGAGAGGATCCCTTCCTGTGTAAACCTAATGTTCCCAATAGCCTCTTGTATGCCAGTTCTCTGCATAGCCCTAAATTATTTTCAGCAAAAGTGGTTATTACAGCCACCTGTAGGCAGCATTTTGTGACCACAGCCTTGCTCCATGAAGGCCAGTGGCACCCAGCAGGACAGAAAAGCACCTGAACACTGTCAGCACCCCCAGCTGACTCCAGGTGTGATTCTGCTGTACTGAAGGCAGCCAAAAAGCCAGCAGGAATTACCTTTCTTTCTTGACACTTCCAATATCCTTATTGATATCACCCAATATCAGCCTAACACCTTCCAAGTGCCAAGCACTATTCACCAGCTGTGATCACTCAGTCAAAAACTGATTTGGGGTAAAATTAGCAGTGGCAATAAGACAAATACCTTTCTCTAGGCAGCTGAGAGAGGGAAGGTGAAGAGAGAGAGACTTGTTATTCCTGGAATAGAGAACAAAATCATCATCACAGAACACCAAGTGAAATATTTAAGTTTGGGTCATTGTTTTGTCTCCTTTGTTTCAGAAGAGTCAAACATTTCTTTCTCAGAAGAAAGCTTTAAATTTGAGTTTACATTTGGATTTAGGAGCCCATTTCATTTTCTCAAGTAACAAATGCCTGACTTTGGGTGAGATCATTGTCATCTTTGCTAGGCAGGATCATCAGGCCCCCAAATGGATTTAGGATCTTAGTTTGAGTTAATCTGCCTGACAAGTTGGACACCAATCTGCCATCTGCTACCCAAATATATCTAGAGAATAAAAAGACCTCTGCCTCTGAGCAAAGACATAAAAAATCCATCTGTAACCCTTCCCTTCCTAACCCTAACCCTAACCCTAACCATCTAACCCTAACCCTTACCCCCCTAACCCCAGGCTGTGAGCAGCACCACCCCCTGGCAATCTGTTTTTGGAAACCTGCTAAATCTGCTGCTCGCCTGGATTCTGCTCCTCCCTTGCAATAGCTCAGAACTTGTGATTTCCGTGGGAAATAAATGATCCATGAAGAAAAGACACAAGGGAAGAAGCTTTGATACATCCCAAATTCAGACCTGGTGAAACATGTTCATCACCAGTGTGATAAGGACAGAAAGATTTGGTGATGCTACGTGAAGAAGAGGAAATCAGACCTGTCCACTGTGAGATTCACTGGCTTTTGATGGAATAGCATGACTGGGTGAGGGAATTTGGGGAACACAATGTGATAACAGCTGTAACTCTTCCTAGTAATTAATAAGGAGATAAAAAATAAGATAAAACCTGAGGTGTTTTAATGTTTTTTTCACTCTTTCTATCTGCCAGAACTTCTTTTCTCTAGGACTAGAGAAAGTCTAGTATTGCTTCTCTCTCCTGGATTTGGTTTTTGGTGGCTGGGGTCAAGGAAAATTCAAATGAGTTGCCATTCAGGGAAAGGGGAGGGAAAAGAAAAATAAATGTAAACAACTTTCCCTTTTGGTGCTCCCAGGGAGCTGGGCCTTTTCTCTCTTGAATAAGAGAAAACCTGCTGAGCTGCACAGGAGGTTTTCCTGAATGTAAATTGTGGGGTTAAATCTTCCAGCTGTGAGGAATGCTGCTGCTGCTGCTGCTGCTCCTCAGCCCACAGATCCACCCAAACCCAGCCTGGGAGCATCCTGGTGTGCATCCAAAGCACCTCTCCTGTTCCTCCCTGCAGGAGCCTGCACCAAAATAAGCAGAAAGAACCCAGGGAAAAACACATATTTCAAACCCACAGGGACCAAGCCAGATCCCAGAGAGGCTCTCTTTGCTTGGGTTTTTTGTTTTTTGTTTAGCTTTAAATGAGCTCAGATTTCTACAAGTGAATACTGTGTAGATACTGATTTCTCCAGCTGATATTCCTGTAGTGCTCATTTACAAGCATTTTCCAAATAGAAAGCCAAGCATGAATGTCTTATCTTTTTAATGAAAGCCTGAGAATTAGTAGGAAGACCTAGAAGAGATGTCATAGTCAATTACTAATGTGAGGTTCTAAAAGTGCAATTAAGCATGGATGAGTATTTGCCCTAATTGCAAACAAGTCACTTTAGACCAGTTAACCTGTCTGCTCAAGAGAAAGAGAATTTCTATTACCTATGTGAAATAATAATTAAAAAAAATAGTCTCTTCTGTTTAAAAAAAAAAACACTGAGAAAAATAATTCTAAACCATGCCTGCAATTATCACCAGCTTCCAGCACAAGGAAGATAATTATTTGCTTGTAAGCTAAAAAGCCAAGAGTTTTATGTTTCTTATGAATGCTCTAAGACTAGCTGTTGAGCCTTTCAGTGCTGTAAGAGTGACTACCCTACTTTACTCTGGGTTTAAAACAATTCTCCAGCCTCCCTGCCTCCAGAGCAGCACATCTACATTTTCTGAAGTCAGCAAGGCTCCAGGGTGGTGGCATCTCTTAGAAAGAAACAAGTGGAGACTCACCTGGGTTCTGGTGCTGCTTTGCCTCTCAGCAACCTTTGGATGTTGTTGACTTGGGCAGCCCCTGTTCCAAGCCTGGGAATTGACTAAAACTCCTCATCTTCAAGTGTTGGAGAAAATCAGCTGGAAATCTGCTGCCTCCCCTCCCCTTCCCTCCCAGCACTGGATGCAGAACCAGGGCTGTGGAAATGAAGGGAGTCCCTCAGTTGTAATTGCATGAGGCTTCTTAAAATTAACATTCATCTCCCTGACGTGCACATCCCACACCTGGAACAACTTTCCATTTGTTTATAGGTTCAAGTGGAAAGCAGCATCAGAGGTGACACACACCTTGTTGCATAATTACCACTGATTTGGGTGGTAAATCCACAAACCTGATAGAAACATGTATCACTATTATTAAACTTGTGTTGGTTTTTTTTTTTAATCTCAAAATTATTTCCTTTATGGCATGCTGATTTTATTTCTGTGTCAAATTCCACTTAATTGTCCCTTGTTTTAATCTTGCAGGAGCTTTTAAATCACTGAGGAGCTGCAAGAATGTCATCTGCTTACAGGTACTGTATGCAATAAGATGTATTGCTGCTATTATTGCCATTATTAGGGGTGTATGTTATGGTGAGACTGTCATTTGATGTGTCTTATGGGAACAAAAAAGCAAAACAAAACCCAGCCTTTTCCCTCCCAGGCATTTTGCCATTTCACTGTTTCTTTTAGTGTAACTTTTCACTGTTTTCAATAATTGATTGTTTTTATTTGGAGGAGGGGAAGATGGCATCCCCAGTAACATCGTTACATTGAAGGGTTTGATCAGAAGGAATGTGACTCCCCTCAAGCCAGCTGGGAACCAGCTAAGTGGGAAGTGGCAAATATTTTAATTTTGAGCTGTCTAAATCAGGATTTCCCTGGCCTTCTCTTTGTGTGCAACAGACTTACTTCCTCAGGCAGCCTTTTGCACTTTCGTGTTTTGCAATTAAACACAACTGCAATTGTCTTTATCATACAAGCACAGGGGAATTTGGCAGCATCCTGTAAAGAGAAGGCTGACTGGCATTTTTCCTAACAAAATTATATTTTCAATTGTCAAACAACAGCTAGGATATGAATTCTCTTCTACAGTTCAGCTTTATGATAAAGTTTCATCTCAGGTTGTTTACCATTTCCAGAAGTTAAAAACAGGTAAAATACACTGTTGCAGTCAAAGTAAAAAACCCCATAGAACCATTTAATTGAATATTTTTTCTTTTCTTTCCTCTTGAGGGCCATTTTGTTGCTTTCTGTGAATAACATGATGCAATACAAATATATATCTTAAATCTACCACTGCTTTATACAATTCCATGCTGTTTCCACTGTTACTTTATGAATTCTCCTGTTTGATATAAACTGCCCCACATTCACCTAATTCCATTTTCACTTGCTACTGTGTGACTCAGAAATCTGGTTATGCTAGAATTTTCTGCCATTAATCAATTTATAGGTTTCTAGCATGGATCTGGGATGAATGTATGTAATTTTTAGCTTTTTAAGGGAGTCAATATGGGCACAAGAAACAGCACTGGATTCTCATTCCAGTCCATAAGGGCCACTTCTCTCTGTTCCTACTGATGCGCCTCCTATGACAATTATAAGTTATTTGCTTTATCCTTCTCTACACAGCATTTAAAACTGACAGAATCATCACAGGATTTAAATTAAAGCTTGTTGCCAACGTTTCACTTCCAAACGAATGCAGCTTTTAATAAATTATCTTGAGCCTAGGAGAGGTTCCATCATGATTCACTCTGGAACATCTTGAGTGCTGGGGTATGCCAGCAGAAATAATTTCAACACTGCTCTCTGTTAAGATGCAGCACAAGTGATTAAAGGAGCTGCAGTTTTGAACAAATGGTTCAACATGTTGGTGTCAAAAGGAAACATTTTCCCCCCTCAACTGGCTTGGCAGCTGTTGGAGTTCATTATGAGGAGCAAAACACAGAGGTGTGCAGACAGGTGCACAGCAGATTAAGGGCTCCAAAACAAGGCAGAGCAGCAACTTTGCTTTGCTGGTAACAGAACACAGAGACAGGAAAAGAACATCCATGCAGAGCTGTGATATGGGGAGAGCATTAGTTTTTTTAAAAAGCCAAAAAAGCAAAAAATAAACCAGAACAAAAAAACCAAAACAAAGAAAAAAACCTCCAAACCATCCAAAAAAAAAAAAAAAAAAACCAAAACAAAAAAAAACAAAAAAAAAAAACAAAAAAACCCCTCAAAACAACCCCTCCTCAATACTAATACTAATACTAAATTAAAATACTAGCAATTCACACAGTGGGAGAACTGCCTCCAAATATAAGGGAATTGCCAAAATACACAAAGTGATTTGTGCCTGTTGTCTCCCACAGCCTGTGAGAATATTTAAAAAGAAACTGTGTCTTGAGTTGGCAAAGCAACAGCTCCATTTCTCAGCTTAAAAAACGAAGAATTTGGCTGTTGTTATTTAATGCTTAAGGACGGTTTTCCTGATGCTAAATATGTATTCAAAGCTCAATTCCCATTGACATCAAACTGCCAAAGTTCATCTCAGATTGTCTCTTAACTTACACTTCTGGAAGTGCAAAAAACCCCCACTTTTGTAGAGGTAGGGATAAACACTTACAACACTCATGGATTGCCTAGATAACAAACAGGCTTGTTCTTATAAGAGAGGCTCCTCAGAGGGCTTAAAGAGTCAAGCAAGAGAGGACATGGAATTATTTAGGATGTGCAACAATGATTAAAGCAAGCATTGCCTTTGTCCCTTCTCCCCAGCACCTGGAGAAGGTGCCAAGGGGCTCTGGAGGAGCCTGGCAATTCTCCATGGGAGGGGGTCACATGGGGTTGCACATGGGGCAATTATGAGGCAGGATGGGAGAGCCTTCCCCCACATCATCCATCCCAGAGCAAGCCAAAACCACCCACTGAGACCTCCACAGCCTAGAAATTGCCATTAGAATAAAAATCTCCTCTCCACTCACAGATATGGATACTGGAAGTCTGGAGATTCCCAGCCACAGATATGGATACTGAGGTGGGAGCTGGATATTCCAGGAACAGCAGGAATCAGGGTGCTCTGGTGTTGGGCACCTGACAAACACACTTGGAACCATCCCCACCAGAGCCCTCATCAACTTGTACCACTAACCAGACTGGACATAATTGGACAAAAAGTGTCTTCCTTTCATCCCATGCAGGTGAGCACCAACCCACAGCCTTTCTCTAAGGTGAATGGGACACTATAAAACCAACAGCAGTTGCTTTCAGCAGTTTCTCAGCTGAAATCGTTCCCTCACATGTAAAGAAAAGTGAAATCATTGGTCACACAGGGCACAAGGGCAAAGAGCAAACCAGGGAGGCTTCTGCTGCCCAGGGTAAAATGAAAAATAAGATACTGATGATGTTAAGTGCTGTGTTTATTTTCCCACTGTGAAGTAATGCTTGCCTGTGAAGAACTGTCTTTCTTTAAATAAAGCACCTTTCAAACAAGCTCATTACAAAACCATCTGAGCACTCCTGACAGTCAAGTTGGTGTGTGAGACAATGGCAAATTATTCATCATGAATAAATTACCAGATGAACATGCTTTCCCTTTATTTTTGAGATGTATTACTGGAGTCCTTGAGGCTGTGGGTGGAACAAGGGCCTCAAAAAGGATTGTATAAAAACTATGAGCAGTGAAAGGTAACAAATCCCCAGCCCCACTAAACCTATCAATTAAATGTACAAGACAAAGAAGCACATCAGGAAGGAAACTGTAAGATGAGGAATACTTTGGTTAAATCAGTGACTAAATCAAAACTAAATTCAGGTCTCCTGGAAACTCCTAGACTAAGAATTCAGGTTAGGAACAAATTAGGGATGATAAGAAGGGGAAGTGAGGAAAGAATACATGGATGACTTTTGCAGGTGTTTGAGGACCACTGTTGGAGAAAAAATCAGGTCACAGCTAGATTATACTGACTATCTGATTTTTATCCTCCAGATTTTTGCAGATTCCAGCAGGGTGTTGCTCAGAGGGGGGATAAGATTTTTCTGTTGCCTCCTTTTTACTGAAATGGTCTAAATAAGAATGAAGAAAAGTGAGAAGGGTGCAATCAGTGGATAACAAAGGAATAGCTGCTGATAGCATAAGGAAAATTATGGCTGATACACTGGCCTTCAGTAGTGACAAAAATGCAGTAGCAGGAAAGATGTGAACAGCAGCAAATAAAACCAGGGCTGCACACATGCCCCAAAGCTGGCTTTCAAGCAATTCTCTCCATATCCTATTCACAGCATTTGGCTTGCTGGCTCTGAGTTTTTCTGTTTCTATTTGTTTTCCTTAAATGAACAATTAGTCAAATCTGCATTAATGAAGCTTGCTTAGTCATCCAAGGTCTGTAAAACTTTGCCAGAAGTCAGCATCTTTGCAACCCTTGAAAATGAGGGAGCCTGGCACGACAGGCTTTGCTGACTGGCCTCTTCCATCATCTGAAATCCCATTTATCAGCTCATTTCAGGCATCTTTTGAAATGTAGGAGACATGAAGAGGGAAGACTTTGTCCTGTCAGGGTAGTTCATATCAGTTCCTTTAGACTAAAGATTGAGAGACTTAATCATCTCAAGTAGAGATGACAGTGAAATATCAGACTCTCGAATCAGTAATGATCAAGGGGGATAGATTTAGAGTGTGTCTGAGAAGGGCTCTTTGCTCTCTGTATGGCAATTTGGAATCAGGGTTAGGCCCTCAGGGATTTATCACACATCTGGGACAAAAACTGAAAGTGCTGCTCTGATCAAGAGGAGTTTGATGGCCTCGAACTCTTTCAGGGTAAAAAAAACCCCTTTTTCTCTTTGAAGCTCCAATTGCAGACTGAGTGAGTGGTGCTGGGAGGGCACATTTTGAAGGGAAAAGGCAAATGTGGTGTCCTGCACACAGCAGCTCTTGGCAGTTTTCAGCATGGGAAGGGATCTCCCAAGGATGAAAGGAAAGCCACACCCATTAGACTTCACAGACATGCAGCAATTAGTGTGCCAGCAAAGCTTAATTTCCTTGATAGAGTTATAAAAGCAGCACAGAAGAATCTTTTGACACACACGCACACACACACTCTCAGCTAAAGCAGAGCCTTCAGTATGCCAAAGTTAGCATTAAACATTCTAACCCAGATTTTCATTCATATTATAAAAAATAATATAAACCCCCAAACCAACTTTCTTAGAGGAAAATAGAGAATTAATTAATGTAATCTCTATGAGTCTGTCTTCTCTGAGATGCTGGTAACACGAACACTTGGTATTTCATTTGGCACATGTGACTGAACAATCATTTCCCAGAATGAAAGGCATGGACTTCTACATGGGAACCAAAACTAAAGCCTCAGAGTGAAGACTATGGCAGATTCCTATTTTTAGTGCATTATTCACAGAGATGTACAACCAAGACTCACATCTTACAGGATCCCATGCTTGCATTCTCTCTCCTGGGGCAATGTTCCTCCTCCTCCTTTCCATTCCACTCTCCAGTCCCTCCATGTCTCCATCTGTTCCAAGGCCATATAATAAACCACCTTTTGTAGCTTCTCCTCGTGCATAAATCCTTTTAAAACTGAAATGCGTCTTAGGAAATCAGTTAGCTGAAGTGAATTAATGCTGTGGCCTTACATCTACCTTCTGCATTCACTCCTACCTTCTCCGAACTGCTCATGAGGCCAGTGTCTCCCTCCTGATGTGCAATCACTGATCTCCTGAAACAGCTCTAGAAATCCTGTATCCAGGCCAGGATGATGTAGCATGTAGTCAAGAATTCAAATCCTTTTCAATTCTGTGAGAAGGAGAATCTTCCTGCTTTGAGGACCAAAATAGATTTGAGGTCCATCCTCAGTGTCCAGCAGTTTGAATACCCCCAGGTGAGAAGGTAAACTGGTTTGGGACCAGATCCCAAATCAGTGCCAAGTACTAAATTAACAAGAAAACCGTTTTACTTTCTATTTCTGGGATTTCTTCTTCCACATCAAGGAAGATTTAAGTACTTTGTTCTAAGGGCCAGTAAATTTGGACAAAACCAAAGTTCTTCTTTCCTTCTGGCTTGTTCTTTATGACATAGAGTGCTAAAGCATCTCCCTCCCAGGATTCTCTCTCTTAACTGGGATCATCTGTGCACCATCTAAATAAGCAAGGTTTTGGTGTAAAAACATGCCTCTTACCTCTTTTATTAATCAGAGGCATGGTGATTACAGCTTAATCATAGGTTGTTAAATATATTAACCAATACCTGCAATGAGAAGAAAAGCAATGTACAATCTGCATTTTGCAAGAAAAACAAGAGTTAGTGTCAGCCCTGTAGTGATTCACCATAGAGGTTTCTTCTTAATATTTTTTTCCCCCCAGGGATAAAGAAAACAAGCACAAGCTTCCAGCTTTATACAAATATCAGGAACTACTCTTCCCATAGTAGCAAATTTATTGGCTATATGGCATCTCTATGGGCTATGCCCACAGATTGGTGAGGCCAGAGTGAATTTAAGCTGATTTCACACACAAGGAGATATTTGCTGAAGAGGACTATAGCTCCTAATCCACTGGCTTTACACAGCAAGTGCCTCTTTCCAGCACATTTCTGACAAGTCTTTACTGTATGAGCCATTTCTAGAAGCTCAGAGCATTTCTTACAGAAGCTGTTCTCTAAAAATTGCAAGGGCCAAGGGATGATGAGGTACTACAGCCATTGTGAGGGATCTTGGGAAAACATAAATCAAGCCTTTCTCCAGTCCCCAGACACATATAACCGTAAAACTGAAAAAACACTGTGAAACCTTATCTCGCCAACTGTGAACACAAAGTTTAAAAAGTTGATTATTTTTTTTTTTTGTAATTCAGCTCCTTCAGATTCACTAGTTCTGACATTTATTTATTTGTTTGCTATCCTGCAGCAGCTGGAAGCATCATCATTAAGGCATTTTCTGGGGTAGCAGTACCAAGAAAAATTAACTGGGCAAGGCTGTGGGCAAGGAGAGGAGATGGAGAGGGGCTCATCCTGCTCAGCCCCCTCAGAGGCTGCAATCACAGCAGCAGGACCAAACTGGTTCTCCAGCTGCAGGCTTTTGCAGATCTTCTAAGAGGTTTGGGGAATGAAACGTGTTTTCTGAGAATTGACAATGAAATCATGCAAAGTAGGGATCTTATTACCCTGTCACCCAGTATCATCCCAGGTTTGAAAACAGAGCACTTCTCTTCTGCCCCCAGAACAACAATCTTTTCCTGATGCATCTTATATTTAAAATGCCCTCCCTAATAACAGCTTCTCCTGAGGAGTAAATTGCACACAAAGTGCAATTGAAAAGTGTTGAGCCAACAGTGCCCAAAATACTGATACAAGCACAGTGTGGAGCTGGCTAATAATAAATAACTTCTAAACTCTCACTGAGCCCCAGGACACAACTGAAAGGCAAGTGAACATATTCCTGGTTTTCTCCCATCTGACAGGACACTCCAGCCCACCCCACTCTGTCCCAGCCCCAAAAATAAACAGATGGGAGGGAACCCAGAGGAGTCTCCCAGACTCCAGACTGAGAAGAGCATGAGGAGCTGGCAGCAGAACCAGTGAAGTTGCCCTGGTAGATGCAAACTGAGGATTGGGACCTCTGTTAAAAAAAAACCTCAAAAACATAGTTTGCAGCAAAGGTGCTTTGAGAAAGTAAATGTTTTATTTTCTAAGACCTGGTCCCAGATCTCTCAGTTTTATTTGTTCTATGCAATTAAAAATCATTGCTGAACATACCACGGAATGCAGATGAATGACAGAGGTTTGTTCAAAAGGATGAGATCCTTTCTGGTATTAAGTGACACTATGCCAAGCAATAAAATCTTTAACCCCTATTTTCTCAGTACATTACCTTTGATTATTTCTTTTTAAGTTCTGAACCAGAAGCCTAAAGGAATTACCACCCCAGCACAGTGCTAGGCTCTAATCCAAAGGCACTAACTCAGGCACAAGCTCTTCAGAGTTTTCCACTGAGCCCTCAGGGCTGTGGGGGGGGGGATCTGCCTGAAGCTCAGTAATTCAGAATCCTGCCCACGCACAGTTTTTGTTATGATTATATCTCAAATATTTTTATTTGTATCTATTCACTGTTCATGTCAAAAGTTCTTGAGTTTTGTCTTGGTTTTGAGATTTGTGATGAGGACTTTTGAATATCAAAAAAAGGCTCAGAAATGTAAAGACACTTCTAGCAATTTTAGCAGGCCCAGTAAATCTGAGAAAGAAAATTAGAATTTTATACTTCCTTTTTCCTTTTCCTCCTCTTCACTGGAGAAGGAGGAAATAGGATGAGAAAAAAAGATTTTTTTTTTTTTTTTTTTTTTTTTTTTTTTTTTTTTTTGGAGCTTCCTTTGAGGTAGCCAATGCAAGCATTTGCAGGGAAATTGAAAAGTTCACTTTAAACAGTCTGCTACAGCAATGCTTTGCCTCCCTCCTTTTCCATCAAGTCAGGAATCTGGAAATGCAAGACATAAAATGCTTTAGTGAAGATTTCAAAACCTCAGAGGGGTCTTGTGGTGAGAAACAAACAAAGTTTATGGAGCTGTTTGAAGCCTTACTGGAAAGCAGTGCTGCCTTTGCAGGGCTGAGAGGGATTTTAGAGTGCCTGCATTAGCAAGAGCCTCGTGTGGAAAACAGCCCTGTTTTCCATGGGCAGAGAGGAAATAAAACACAGGGACACTCAGCCACTGGAGACTGCAGGACAGGAAATGAAGGATGTGCTCAGGAGAGAGAATGCACAAGCACAGCACTGAAATGGTGAATATCTGCCACCTTCCAGCTCCCATACAGCTAAACATGCAAGAACCCACCGTGCATTTCCTCACCACACCTGGAAACTGATGCTTGGCAAATGTGAAACCCAAACGTACAAATGCTGAGGGTTGGGTTTTGTCAAAAGGGTAAAATCACAGCAGGGAACTGGAGGCATTCCCCCAAACCTTCTCATTCTTGTTTCTGCACCAATCAGTCATTTTGTGAGCTCTGATTTATTCTTATTAGAAAAACAAAACACAGCAAAAGAAGGCACAAACTCAGCATTCATCTCATATTGATCCAAATTCACTCACTTAACTCATAATTTCAGTCCTTCAGAGAAAATGCATTTCTGTCCAGACTTCAGCTAAATTGCTCCAAGAGACATATTCTAAACATATATTCTAAAAGTTGTCATATGCCTCCGCCTCTTCTATTTGGAGAAAATGGAAAAAGCAAAAAAGCTAATGGAAGAGGAGCTGAATATTTCAGAAAATTTTGTTCTGCTTCTGCAAACCCAAGGGAATTCAACGATTCAGCTAAAAATGGGCAGCATTTGTTTTTTGGTGTTCTTCATTTGCAAGTCTCTGGAATATTTTGAGCTTTAATCATAACACTAAAAGGAGACATGTTCTGCATTGTAATTCACTGGATCACAAAGGCATCATCTACACTTGGACAACAGTTTTTTATGCTGGAAATCTCTAATCAGGATCAACGTCTAAAATGTGTGTGTGCTCTCAGGTCAGTGGGGAACAACACCGTAATTCCAGGCTAGGTATCCCTTAACAGCCATGCATTTTATTTCCTATATTATGTCAGTAGAATAGAATATGAAAGTAAAATAGAAAAGTGTTAACAACATCTGGGACTGAATAAATAGAATTACAGGCTGGGGGAGGCAAAGCCTCAGCATCATTAATGGAATTTTTAAAAGCAACCCATGTAGTAAATGTCTCCAGGATGCTAAATATTATCAAGACTAACAACCTTCTATGCTGTAATTTTCCTCCTATTTTTTTTTTTTAATTACTCAAATGCCTGAGTAGTTCCTTCACTGAATTTTTAGTTTCCTGGACATCTCAAGCATATACAAATAGACAGTAAATACTGATAGGTTGAGTATGTAAAAACAAAAAGAATGGGGAAAAGAAGAAATGGGTTATTAAATCCTAAAAGCAAGTAAAGCAAAAAAAAAATCCTATGGGAACCTCCAAGCCCTACTGGAGTTCTTGAAAAAGATAAAAATAGAAGGTACAGACAGAGAATAGTCTCATTCTTTGGATTATGTTAACTGAAACATGACTCCCCATTTGACTCTGAACATTCACTTGAAATAGAACATTAATTTCTCTAATGAAACAATGGAAAGAAACTGAAACAATATTACAGTTAATGACATTTTCTCCTGACTGTACAGGTACATTTCCTTATTTTCTGTGGGTTTTTCATTCCTACAAAGAGCATCAGTTTTCTGCAAAGTGAATCAAAACTGCCAGTTCCTTTGAGTGATTGGGAAGGGGAGATGCAGTAAGGAGAAGAAGAATATCCTGATGGTACTTTATACTCAGTACTCAATACTCAGTTCCAAGTTTACTGGAAGAGGATTTCCAGTGCTCCTCACTTACAGGAACTCCTCTAAGAGAGAAGAATTAATGGTGAGCAAGCTGATTTTATTGGAGACTTTTCCAGTGCATTACACTGTAATGGAAGCCTTGTTCATTTCCAGACAAATGCATGTCCTGGGCTATGTTTCAAAGGGGGTTGTGCTTCCAATAATTAAATTGTGTACAGAAGGCAGTCACCTAAATTCCATACTGTTAATTTGATGCAAAACAGAACCCAGAATTTCTTGCACATTCCTAGCCTTCTACTGGAGTAACACCCATCCCATCAAGGGTATGAAACAGATATTTCCATTAACTGGAAGTCTAAGGAATGGTACATCACATTTGAACCTACAAGTCCATTTATCAGAAGGACCAAATAGAAAACAAGAATGGGGCAATTGGCTGCAGACCTCACACTTCCAGCCATGGAGTATACTCAGTAATCTGCTTGGGAATTCACCCTGGAATATTTCTTTGTACTCAGTCTATGCAATTCCCACAATACATTGAGCAATTCTAACATTGCCAAATATACCTCTTTGCTCTTTTTTTTCTGGCATGGAAATTCTAATGAGCTCTCAAGCTGTTTCTTCTACCTCCTCTCCCTCTCCCCGTGTTCTGCTGCCACTGCCCCTGGAGTGATGTGCCACTACACCAGTGGCCAAGTGAGGAAAGTTTGGGATGCTCTGGGATTGGGAGAAATGAGCACACTGCCTGCAGCAATCCCCCAGGTCCCCAGGCCTGCAGCCCCTGTTGTCACCTGTCCCTGGGGTCTGGACCCCACTCTGGGACCTGCCAAGGCAAAAGGCAGTGCAGGAAAGCCCAGCTGCTCTGCCTCCCCTGCAGAGGGTGAGAGGGATGGAGCTTGTTTGCACAGCAAAGTCCACTCGAGTCAAGGGAAACATTTCAATTATTTGAAGTGGGTTGTAAATTGGAGTTATAATTGAGGCTTGGTTTCTCAGTGTTATTGCAACGTGAGTGCTGATCCATTGCAGCAATCAGCACAGTGCCCTTACTCACTGCAATTATTTAAAACTATTGAAAAGCAACACCCCATGGAAGCAATTTCTTTTCTCTTTTAGGACATCATTTATTTGTAAATCACCCAGGGTGGGTCTTTGTGTTGCAAACATCACAAATGAATTCTGCTTCTCATAATACAGTCATCTGATATCTCTTCAAATTGGAAAACAAAGCTGTAAGGTTATAAGAACTGCTCTAATTGACCCCTTCATTTCACAAAACTCAAACAAATGTGAACAGTAAAGAATAATGAAGTAAATTTTCTAACACACATCTTTTTCTTATGAGAAAATCACAAGGTATTTGTTCAGTTGCACACAAATTTCAGGAGAGGTTACACAAGTTTCACAAGAGATTACCTTTCCAGCCAGCACTGCAATGCTACAGATTTGCCAAATCAGATTTTAGGCATTTCAAATGGAAAAACCTTGAGAGACTGTCCAGGTCTGTACAGGAATTGAGATATGATGCCATGAAGAGATCAACTTTCTAATGGAGGAGATGCAGGCATTTGCTATGTACACACACAGATCTGACTGAACCACTGTATTAAGGCATGTGATCCTTTCCAGGAACATTCAAGAATGAAGACAGTTCATCTACCATGAAATAACCTGTCAGATGAGTTGGGTGAGACATGTCATCAGGGTCAAGCAAAAGCAATTTTTTTCCCAATCTCAGGTTAAAACACAGGAAGCAGGGTTTTCTTTTTAGTTTCGGGTTGATTTTTTTTGTTTTCTGCTTTTTTAAGGGCAGCTATAAAAAGTCTAGACACACGTGGCCTCCCTGGAATACCTGATGATAGAGCAAAGACTGGATGTGCAATCCTATGTTTGACTCTGTCTTAGAAAAAAAGTTGATTTTTCTTCCTCGTGGGCTGATTAGAGTGATACCATCATACTTCAAATTCAATCTGTGCCATCAGCGTCAGCAGAAAGATTTGTTTACCTTATCAAAATCTATTTAGGCCACCCAGAAGTGACTCAACGACAATGCACAAATCTATTCAGAGGGAGAAGATATCCAGTAGTAAATGACTATACAGTGTATCATAAAAGCACAATGACATCCACAGGGTGAAAGATAAAGCTTGACTCATTCAAATTAAAGTATGGTACTAATTATATAATGGTACTAATGACTCCAAGGGAAACTGCTGGCATAGGTTGGCTTGGGAGTTTGTAGCAATCACCTTTGTAGAGATTAACAAGACCCACGTCCTGCAGCACCTTTGCAGGAGGAGCTGTTGCTGCCTTGGGGCAGGAACATGGGTTTGTGCCACCTTTCTCATTTCCCTTCCAGCCCTCCTTTCTGTCACAATACAGCACAGAAATCTGTAGGACTCTCAGAAATGGTAATGGCCAGCAGAATGCAGAAGCTCAACACAGCATGACTGCTCACCTCAAAATCCACAAAATCCACTAAATCTGGAGAACTGGAATAAGATCAGTACTAGCCCCTTTGAACTCTGTAGCCAGCAGGATTTGATAACCAACAGCAAAATGATTAGGAAATGGGAAGAATGTTTCCCAGATGTTGCATGATGCTTTTAGACAGGGGCAGCTGCAAGTCAAGGCTGGAGAATCGGTCTCCTTTGATTCCCTCTCCCTCTGGGCCTGGGGGAGCAACAACAGAAAGATGAATTTCAGGATTTGAGCTTGATCTTACAGCTCCTGTTCATCTCTGTAAACAAAGATCAGAGTGCTGAATGGAAAGAGTCTCCTCCCACTTTGCCAAGCCCTGCTCAAAGCACACTCTGCTCTGGTGAAAGTGCTGAAGAGTTTGTATGCAGAACTTGCATCTTCTGGCCAAAGAGCAGAGCAGAAGGATTCTGCTGCTCATGACCTCTGTAAAGGGCACCTGGCTTCAATGTGCAGTGACACTTCAGACATAAAGATGAGCTTCAGTAGTACCAATTCTGCCCCTTCCACTGTTCGTGACCAGAAAATCCCAGAGGTGGCTGCACTCCTCAACTCTTCCCTTGACCCTCATTTGACATGCCCAGTCACTCACAGATCCTTTCACAGGAATCACTATCAATCCATTCCATTGGGAAAAGGAGAAATAAATCATGTAGCTTCATCTCTTCCCATTCAAATATTCATTTGCATTATTTATAGATAATGAGATATCAGAGGCTTCTTTCCTCCTCTCACTGTGCATACTGTCCTGTCAGAATTAATGCTGCCCTAGCTCTTCATTGATTGCATGGAATCTAAAGATCAACATTTCTCCTCTTAGTCTCCATTCTGCTGGGTGAAGCCCTGAATATAGAAAATGAAAGAATCACTAGTCATAACTTTAGAGTGGGATTAATTTCACCTGTACTTAAAATACTGAGAAATCTTTTGCAGAGAAACTGCTGGTCCTGATGAGGTATCAGGCCAAAGCAAAGCTGGAAATGTTCTGTTTGCTCAGTGTCTTGAGGCTGGAAACTCTGCTGTGCAAAGCAAGCACTGGGCTAAACCAAAGTTAGGAAAAAAAAAAAAAAAAAGAAGGAAAAAGAAAAATCCCCTGTGCTTTGAAACCCAAAGAACAGCATTGCAAGCAGCCTTCACATATCTAGGCAGTGTCAAGAGTTGAGCCAGGGTTTAGCACAACTGAGCTCACCCTAATCACTAGTCCCATCTTTGCACCCTCGAGGGGTAACAGAATTTCAAATCCTCAAAATATTTGACCCCTGTGCACCAAATGGAATTGAAAGTCAATCCCTGAACAGAAAACAAAACCAAAAAAACCCCTAAAATTGATGTATGAGGTTATTGAGCCAGTCTGTTCCTTCAGGGAAAACAGACATAGGGAAAATGGGTCTGGTGAGATAGTGCAAACCTGGAAATCCCACTAGATGTCACAACTGTGTGCAATCTATGCAGATCCACTCATGTGGCAGTGGGCAGTTTGCCTGTCTAACATCCCCTAATCCCAGTTTTAATTCTCACTTCACCCCTATTACCCCCCAGGTTTTTAACAGCAGTGGTTTTACCTCTTTCAAAATGTGGCACCCTCCCATATCATGATCCTTGTTTCAAAGCCTTACCTGGCTTCCAGCAACAACATTCCTCTAGTAACAGTGAGAGGTGAGGGAAACTCCTTTCTGGTATCATTCCTCATGCATAAGAAGTTAAATTGTGCTTTCAAGAACTGTGTGTATTGGTAAAAAGTTACAGGAGCTCCAGCCAAGAGGAAGCTGAAATGGGATGCTCAGGTGCAGAACTAAATTAATTTTAAAAAGGCTGAGCAAGTATTTCAGGGAAGAGTTTTATTAACTTACCCAGGCTCTACAAATACTGTGAAGATTTGCAGTGGAATTCAGTTTGGAAATAATGAACTGAAATACCATCCCTACCTAAAGTGTTCTCCAAAAGCCCTTTATCCATTGCTTCCTCCAGGCTCCTAACTTGTCTCCTGACTGCTGCAGAAAACATTCTTCACAAAAACCACATAAATGAACAAAATCCATTACTTGCAGAGATTAGAAATTACTTTTTTAAAGCCTTGCAACCCTCCACATTCAGTGCAAAGTGTATGAAAAAATAACATTACTAGCAATGACTCTGCTACTGCTCATGGAAAACATCTTTCCTGATCACTGACATGGCAGATCTGCAGCTGACATCTGCTCAGCACTTTGAGATTGCTTTGCTGACACATAAAATTGAGTTTCACTGTGAAATCAAGATGATATCATTGGCTATTATAATAAGTTGTTAAAACCCATGGTAATATTTTTCTGCCTTTTTCAATCAAATTGTTATCTTTTTGCTCTCCTTTCTTCCTCCCAGTCATTAGCTCTGATTTTACCTTCTCCACAAAACACGGATAGAAAAAGTATTTCCTTTGTGTTGCTTTCAATAAAACAAATGAACATCTTGCAGTAAATCAGTTCCCTGGGTCTCCTTAGATAAATGAAGCTGACCTATGCACAACTTTTTCACTTTAGATTGAATGTGCTCATTAGTACCTCCTAATAAATGAGACTACTGGGTGGTGCTGCTCATGCCACCTCCCAGAACGTGCTGCAGGAGGGGAAGGTGAAATTGGGACAACTATTTGATTTAAGCATGCCCCATACCTGTGCTCTTTTTCTATGATTCAGCAACAATTTAAAAGTTGAGAAAAGCCTGGAGAAAAATAATTGAGAGGCTCAGAGCTCCAGGAGGTACCTGCTCAAAAACTGGGCTGGACTGGAGAGGCCCCATGAGCAGCAAGGAGCCCTCCTGCACCCCCGTGCCCCAAGGACACACAGGCCCTGAGGGTGCTGGGTTTTACCCTCAGAGCTGAGGTGTGATGGACCAACATCTCTGACAGGGCAGAGAAGCAGCTGAGAGTTGTTCTTACATTGCACCAACTCCAGGCTCTGTGCAGACCATCCTCATCACATTGGAACTCTGAGGGGAACCAGCTGAGCTGCCTGTCAGCCAACAAAACCAGAGTTCAAGCCTTCCAGACATCCCCAAAAGGAGAGCAGAAGTTGATGGGGCAAGATTTCCCATCCATAATTGCTCCTCAGCACAGTCACTACAGTCAGATTTCAGTAAGGAAAACAGCCCCACACAGCATTTCCAAAGGTGAGAATCTGCTGTTTCTCCAGATAACCCTGAGGTTACTTGGCAAATTAATGAAACATTATTAACACCAGAAACACTCAAAGCATTCCCAGGTGAGGCAGAGGTGTGAGGACCCCTCAAGCTTCAGCAGAAAGCTGGAGGAAAACCAGGGACAGTCTCATCACTTACCTGTCCTCTAAGAGATTTGTGTAGCTCCAGAGAAAGCATTTGCAAGTCTAATACCTATGATCTGTTCAGAAGAGGGACAGGGAACATTTCTGAAAAAGTAAAGAATAAAACAAACAAACAAACTTTTAAAAAACAAACAAACAAAACCCCCAACCAACCAAACAAGCAAACCTACCTCAACCAAACCTCACTATCTTCTTTAATTCCCTGTTAACCTTTTTACTGCTCCCTCTCTCAGTGCCTAAAAGCTGTTCACAGCTGGATTTCTTCTTTCTACAAGCTGTCCAGCTCAAAGAAGGTGCCTTACAAAAGATCCCATCTATAAACTCTCATTTGATGGAAAAGAATATCTATCTTTCCTGCCCAAATGCCAGGAGCTGCACTTCTTCCTCCTGAGAGCTCCACATACAGTTCCTATTAAATGAAACCAGAAAAATGCTCACTCATTCCTTTTTAAAGCAGCAGATCATCCATAATCCCCTCCCAAGGAATTCAAATTTTCTTACCCTAAGAAAAAGACTCAGTCAAGTCACATCTGAAAAGAGACCACTTACAGATCTGCCATGCAGGATTAGAAAGTAAATAAAAGTAAACTCCTGGTAAAAATGTCTCCTTTCATTCCCCAGTGATGAAAACAAGGTCTGCAACCAGATGGGCAGCCAGATGCAAAACTACATTTCCCAAGAGGCCACAGGTCCCAGAGCCAATTTCCACACTAGATTTCCTTCTGTAAAAGGTTTTGTGGCCAAATAAAGCTTTTAACAGATGATTTGGGAGGGTGGTGATGCCATTTTTGTAGTTGTTATTTTTCCTTAGGTGAGTAAAAGATCGCGGCTTCTAAAGAGTTGCTGCTTTATTGGGTTTTTTTAGGTACCTATTTCTATATATTGATTATTTAGCCTTTTATTTTCAGTTTCTTATTCTCCTTTGCAAGAAGGTAATACTAAGTTAAATCTTTAGGTTAGCATGACCAAAATTTTGAGTTGTTCAGTAGAAGAGGGTTTGAAATGTAGCAGAATTCAGAGTCAGGCCTGGTACGAAGGAGTCAAGCAGCAAAACACTAATTCCAAGGAGAAAAACCTCCTGGCTGTTTACAAACAAAGTGTGTGTGCCTCTCTTGCCTCAGGCTGCTGATCAAATTATGGTCGGGGTTAGCTGAGGATTCAGAGGCTCCTGAATTTGTCAGAGTCTACTTGTAAATATAGTTAGCATTTGAAAAACCCTTACAGATTCATTAAGTGATCTAATAAAAAGGGGAAGAAAAGCTAAATAGAACAGCTCTTAATTAACATCACAGAATTGTCTCCTCCATAAGGTATGCAAAGGACCTTGTTTGTTTTTCAGTCCCAGTAATGATTAGATTAGGTGCACTA
>VZTR01018513.1:481705-492321 GCA_013400775.1 Chaetops frenatus | reverse complement strand
AAAAGGCATTTAAAGGCTTTGGGGCTAGGCTTATGCTTTCAAAGATACTTCGGTGCTCACAGAATCAAATATTAATACACTGAGATTTAGGTCCTAAATATTAAGGCAGATGATACCTTGAAATCACAGTGCTTAGCTTGCTGGCTTAAAGTGCAAAAGTCTCTTTTTGTACCAGGGAGAGATTTATTCTTACAATTGATTAGAAAAAATGTAAGCACACAATTAGAGTTCCTTTTCACCAAAGGCTTCAGAACAGCAATCTACCTCCTATGCTCCTTATTGTTTAACAAGGCACCTGCTGGGAATTTTTATGTGTGGAGGTTAGGTATATTTAGAAGTATATTCTGATTTAAATACATGTTGTTTCGATGTGATCTACTCAATTATAAATGCAGAACTCTGATATAAAAACACAGCTCCTCCTAGAGAACAAATATCTAGGCTTTAATTTAACTATTAAGCACTTCCAAATAGACACACTTAATTAAAGCATTAGGGAAACCTCATGGAGAGTGCAAACAAGGATCCTCCACATTTTTCGCCCCAAATGCCCCTTTGTGTCCTTGAAACTTAGTTCTCCACGTAACAAAACAAGTTTTTTAGTGCTGCTGGGTTTATGGATCCAAAGGGGACTAACTGCCAGGATGTTTTAATATTCCCCTGCAGCTCTGGAGGATGCTGCTGCCTCTAACCCCACTGTTCCTCTGCTTTTGAAGAAGGGGGAGATGAAAGAGGGTCTCCAGGAAGTGGCAGCCAGTGAGCAGAGCAGCAGCCCAGGCTGGGGAGAGGTGTTCTCGTGGAGCCAGAGCAGTGCAGGGCATACGCTGCCAGAAATGAGTGCTAATTGCCCTGGCATTGGCAGCCCAATAAAGCTGATTGGTTTTTAATTCCTTGGCGCTGGGATTCCAGCTGCAGGCAGCACAGACAGAGCCACATTTCACAGGTATTGCTGGGGCTGCTCAGCTCTGCTGGGGGCTCATCACACACAGAGATTTCTGCTGGAGCTGCCCAGGTCACTCCGTTCTCCATCCTTACCTTCATGCCTTTTTGGGCTACCTAAAAACAGAGGCCAGACAAAACTGGGGGAATAAAAAGCAGGTTTATTTATTGAAGGGTCTTCAGGTGCATTTTGGGCAGACAAAACCCCTCCCAGGGGCTACACCCAAAAATGGATGACAGGTCATGGGTTTTGATACTTTTATAACTTTGGTCCATTTGCATACTGGGGGTTAATCTTCCAATTACTGCTTCAGAAAATTAAGTCATTTACCCCAAGTTTGCTCCCCCCTTAACTCACTTTTGGTTACATTTCTTGGGACCTGAGACTTTGAGGTGTCCTGGATTCCCAGGCCTAGAGAGGAATTGTTTTGTCTGACCAAGATGGGAAAGCAGTAGCTAACACTCCATATAGAGTTTAGAGTTACACACTAAAGAATTGCAGGATTACAAATATGTGAAAAATACAAAAGCTAAAATCGTAAGGCATCAACCTCCCTGCCAGCTCCCAGCCATCCTGGCATGCCACTGATTTCTCAGTGAGTTGGGCTTTTGTGGAGAGCAGCACAGCAAATTGGGCCTCATTTCTTCTTCTCTGCCTCTTTCAGGCTTTGCTTATCCCTGCAGCTTATGGTGTTTCCAAGCAAGTTTCTGTTGCAGCAGTTGGTGGATGAAGGTAATATTGTAATGAGACAGAAAGGCAAGTTCAGGGAAGCACTAGCAATTGTTTACTGTTTCAGTCATTTTAAGAACAGGGAAATATTCTGGAGGTGGAGCTTGCATCACACAGCCAGTAATAGGAGAGGATGAGGAACTGCAGTGTTGCCTTTCAGTGAGATAAATAATAATACAGGCAAGCTGTCCTTTGCATCTGTCTTCCTCCATGTTTGCTGTGATATTGCAGGGGGCAGAACCTAAATCCTGCCTGCCCAGCACCTTGCCATGGGTTAGCACAATGCAGATCAGTTTATGTAAAGTTGAGTAAAATAGAGCTACATATCTAGAATTAACACCTACCTGCTTAACTCTGAGTTATTACAAAATCTACTTACTCAGAGTTTGATTAACCATGGAGAAAGTTATACAGTCATTTTAAGGCATTTGGAACTCTTTCCATGAAACTAAAAGTGACCTGTCCAGCTGCACATTGAAATCTTGATGGGTGTTGAAAAAAGTTAAACACTATTTATTAACTGGAGGTTAATAAAATTTCTTCCTTTCCCCTTCCCTTCCCTTCCCTTCCTCATGGCTGCAGGTGTTGCTCTCACAGGGTGGTCATGTGGGTGGTTCAGAAGTGACCATATATTCAACCCTTTTCTTTAAAATAGCTGAAATCCACTAAAAGCCCCCATTTGTATTCAGGGCATTTCAGCACTGAGCAGCAGGAGGGGCAGAGATCAATAATCACATTGCATGATTACACAACTTCTTGCTGTGCCAGGCTAACTTAAACTATCTCCCTCTAGTACTGAAACCAGCCCTCCCTGGTTTGCCCTTCAAGTAGAGTATCCCACCTTCTCCCCTCTCCCTTAGCTGTCCCCTAGGGATATTTCCCAACTCTGCTGTGATAACTTTGTTCTACTTCTTCACAGTTTATTCCATATCTATCTTTCTCCTCCTTGATGTATTATTTAGGAATTACTACTGGAGGGCCTCATGCTCGCAGTTCTCTTTGTTTAGCCTTTATTTCAATGCCACTCTCACTCATCCTGGTCCTACAAACTTGCTCCACTCCTTCACTAGCAGGTGTGTGGCAGCTGGAAGGAAAAACCCTGATTAAACAGCAAATGTGCATCAGGAGGGAAAAGATGATATGAGGTCTGTGGTGATGTGCAGTGAGCTGACAGTATGGCCAAAATAGGCATTGGTTCCTAAAGGAAAACTCAAAATGGCAGCTAGGAGTGCCTTTTGATTTTCTCTGGTCTTCAATGTTTTCATACCTCAAGTAACTCTTTACCCAAGATTTATCATCATTAGCTCAGGTCTCAGTCCTATTCTGCTCTGCCTGTTACTTATCCCCAGGCTTTAACAGCACCAACAAATCTTAATACTTTTCTGAAAGTATTTAAAGTCCATTTCAGGTATTTCTGTTGTTTTTAAAATAACAGTTGAATTTCCCCCCAAAATAGCTCTTACTGATACCTCTTCCAGCAACAAAGCAACAACCATTGGTATCCTATTCCTTAATGCTCCAAGATGGGAAAAGTGGGGGGGGCAGGCCTGTGTCCAAAATCCAGAGTTGCACAAAGGCAATAAACAGTGGAGGGGTGTAGGGAGAGAGAAAAAGTGAATGTGGAATTGATGCCAAAATCTGATGAATGCAGCCAAAGCACCAAATGGCCAAAGTGAGGTGCCCCTCTGTGTGACCATGAGCCAAGGCAGGGAGAGAAGGATATGCTGATGTTTAATTCACTCCTGGTTTTGTGTCATGAGGCATCTGGCAGTTGCAGCTTCTGCTGTGTACCACAAAACTCATGCAGTAAGAAACCACATCAAAAAAATTATGGAGGGCAAAACTATTGGCATGAGTATTTTAGGCTGTCAGTCTTTGTAATGAAACCTTTCTTTAGGTATAGAATCAAATCCCTCTAGTCTGCCCTTACTTCGACCTTATTTATGACCAAGTCTTATTTTCCACTGTTTCCAATTGCACAGACATAAAAAAAAAGCCTTGGATAATGCCACATGAATAGAAAAGTTCTGGTTTTGCTGCATATCATGCTTAAACGGCTCCTGCTTTGTGCCCATGTGAATTCATAAGTCAGGCTTAGGCCAAAAGAAACCACAGAGTGTTTGTTAAAAGCTGGGGGAAGGTTTTGTACATCCAGGCTTATGCCAGGGTTGGAGCCTTGAGGGTTTGAGGTACTGAAAATGTTGGATCCTGTTGTCTGTCTGAGTTTGTAGAATCTAGAACAATTTGGAGGCTTGACCCACCTTATTGCTATGTAGCACTTCATACACACTTAATGAGCAAAAACATTATGAGTTCACCTGTAACAGTTTCACTGTGTTCTCAGAAATATCTATCAAGTGGTGCAGGGTTTTCAATTTTTTTTCTAAAACCAGGCTATCAAGGGAAGTGGGGAATATCTGGGACATGACTTAAAAATGTGGAAGACCCTGAGAGAAACCGTCGCCCCTTTCTGTGGAATAAAGATCCTCCATCATTTTCAGCACAGACCAAACCCTGCAAGAGCTACCAAGAAAATGGAATATTTTCTTCCTACACTGTTTGTTTTCCCTCTCACTTGCACAGTTTCGTGCAGGGTTTAAGTGCAGGAACCAAAATGCTGGTGTGGGAGAAGAGCTGTTGCAATGTAGTTTGAAGGTTAAACATCAAGGTATCTTTGAAATGACAGAAGTGGGTGGCGGGATGTTCTCCTGAGATTTGTGAGCTCCTTTTTCTCTTCTAGCACAAAAGAATCCACACCCAGACTTCCCTTGGCCTATTCTCCAACTCAGCACTGATCCTTTTGGGTTTTGTTCATGTCTTGTTTTTCAGCAATCTTCAAGTTTGACATTGACTCTCAATCCACAAAAGGCAAAAAACTTGGATGCTTCAGGTGTTTTCAAGATGGGTAATAAATAGCCAGAATTCTTCACTGTTTTTTTATCGCCCACTTGAACATCCAAGGGCAGAGAACTGAATATTGTAAGTAATTACCAGTGTGTTCTACAGTGAAATTTCCATCCGTTAAAATAAGCCTTTTATCTATTTTTTTTTTGTAGTGAAATGGGAAATTCACTTGCTCTGAGCAAACTGAACATATGTTTATCCCATGTGAGAATCTGCTATTAGCGCCCACAAGGCTCTAGTTTACACAACATCTATTTTCTTTTTCAGTGGGTAATGAAAGAGGTGTCAGAGACACTCAGGCTCTTCTTTAGTACCACAGGCAGTTATTTCAAGAACCTGGGAGCAAAGGCCATGCCATTCATTCCTCTTGACAGATTCACAATGTTGTACACAAAAAATAATCAAACTTTCACAAATTTATTTTAAAATTGGTGTTAAATCCCCTTCAAAAAGCCAAAAATAATACAGAAAGGAAGGGCTTACTTACTTTTTTTTTGTTCTGTTTATTGACTGCCACATTAAAAGAGGAGGAAAGTCTTCTGTTGGATTTTGCAGCAAGGTTTTGGCCAGCTTTGTTAATTGTTGTTTTTAATAAAACAAATTGCCTTGGGCTGGAGCTGAACCTCTTAAGCCACATGAGTGAAGATTAACTGCTTGTCCTTCCTCTTTTGTGAAGCTGTCAGTAAAGTGTCACTTTTGTTTTCTACTGGTTTTTTCCCCCTTAAAGTGTTGCACACATTCCTGCTCAGCATCCTTCAGAGCTGCTTCCCTACTTCATTTCCCTGTTCCAGTGCAAGGGGCCAGGGCATTCCATCTGCATTTGAAGCAAATTGCTCTCAAGGTTCACACTCCAAGTACAAAATCCTTTGTCATTTCCAAACCAGAGACAGCAGTGTTTGATGAGCTGATATTAGGAACTGCTAACAGCTCAACAGGCTGATGCCACTGTAGTACAGCCTGTGAAATCTTCTCACTTGTCAGCATTTGCTTTTTTAAAGGTCCTTCCTACACAGTGGCACAGACTCCTTGAGGCTTTTCACTCAGTCGTAAGCTAATGGGAGCAAAACAACCATGGGAATTCGTGCAGCAGAGGTGCAGAGAGGCTCACAGACAGGGCAGCTGTCAGAGGGGTTACAGACACTGTTGCTTACAGGGAAACTTCCCCAGAGTGATCAGATTTGGATCATTGAACAACTGTGACATCCAAGAGAGCACTGTTAAAATCCCACTGTTTTTGTCATGCCTAATACCAGGGAGGTGATGACCCTCTACTGCTCTTACACTGATATTTTTTTGCCCAGGGAAAAAGATGCTCTAAGAAATCAGAGCATTTTTTTGTCTATATGTTTGCAGTGATGAGTCCCATGATTTAAATCACATTTAACAAATCCAACGGCATTAATCTGTATAATTGGAATATTACGTTATTTATTAAAACAAGAAGAGAGCATTTCTAACCCCTGAGAATTTTAAAGATTCAAAATCCAGGAACACAATCTAGAAGTCCAAACACTATAGGGCAGGAGATGCTGAAGGCAAGCTGAGGGTGCTTTTTCCAGAACAAGTTAAAACTGAATGAAACTAAATTCTGGGGGAAAAAAAATCAAAGAAAAATAACTAAATTCTTTCAGAACTCAGGTAGAACGTCTGGGTTTGAAATTTGCCTGCAATTTCTAGAATGTTGTGCATGTTATTCCATGTGACTCAGCAGCATTTCAAGCATAAAACATTTCAAATTGAGAGAAAAATGTTACTGAAAGGAGGAGATGTGAAAGAGCATTGGACTTGTGTATTTTTCCCTTACTTTTTAAAAAAACCAAATTACTTATTTTGCTCTTGAAAAGGTGTCTATTCTTTTTAGAGAGGCATATTCAGAAGGGAAGAGCAATCCCTCCCCAGCTAGTATTTAGTATTGTTCCTACCTGCTAATTAAGTGAAGGGATTGTCAGGGAGCCTGACAGACACATCCATAATCCCTACTTGAGAGCATTTCAGCAGAGCTTTGTCCCTCATCCCATCACACACACAACAAAACGGCTCTGTGGCACAATGACAGCTCTGTGTCAGTGGCGTCTGCGAGGAAGGAGATGGAGAAGGAAGATATTCCAGGCTTTCATGTTGGCTCCCTCCTGATGAGTAATTCAGACAGTTTGGAGCCTCCTCATGGTCCTCTCCATCACCCCCACCCCTCTGTTCCCAGCAGCACATTTTGTCTCCTTCAGGAGTCACACCAGCCTCTCAAAGCTAAATGGTACATGATGTTAGATTAATTGGCTGGAAAAGCATCCCCAGAATGAAGGGAGGTGGGGAGGTTTCTTGTCAGAGGTGTCGTTCTGTCACACTGAATATCATAGAAATGGGGAAAGGAAGGATCTGAGTGAAAATGAAGGATACCGATGAAAAGGGACTGCAAATAAAAACAAAAATCTTGTTTGGAAGTGGCTGGCAGTGATGGGGGAAGAAAGGAGGGACCAGGGAAGAGAGGGAAAAGAAAGATACAGAGTCTTGGAGGTGTGTGATGGCTGTCACCAGTGCACACAGGGGTCTGGGCAGATGCCCCCAGCCACTTCTGCCTCACACCAGTGCAGAGGAGCCCTCCCCTGCCACAGATGGACTCAGGCAGGGATCAAATGGGGCCCTGGAAGTGCAGGATCGTGCAGTGGGGAGTGTGCTGGAGAGGAGAAACGAAGTACTACAGCAGCCTTGGAACTGATCCTGTGCTTCAGCACCAGGCACCCATCACGTGGAGAATTTGCCCTGGATAAACCATCCATTGGATGAGCCATTGCTGCCCTGGATAAACCATTGCTGCCCTGGATAAACCATTGCTGCCCTGGATAAACCATTGCTGCCCTGGATAAAGCATCCATTGGTGCCCTGGATAAATCATCCTTTGGTACCCTGGATAAAACATCCTTTGGTACCTTGGATAAAACATCCATTGGTGCCCTGGATAAGCCATTGGTGCCCTGGATAAAGCCCCCATCGGTGCCAGCTGATCACTGCAGCTCGTGCTGTAGCAGTGGTTGTATCCCAGAGGTGTCTCCTGCTACTTCTCATGGTAGAACCCCTACAGAATCCTCTCCTCTCTGCTGCCCTTCTTCCATGAATGTTGCCAAGAGCTCTGCTCTGCTCGAAGCTGAGTTGAAAATGTGTAACTGCTGCCCTGCAATATCTGCTCACAGCCACCAGAATCATTTGAGGGGTTCCCTGCTCAGTCCAAGCTCTTCCATAAACTTGGATTTCAGTTCTTTCTCACCAAGTTTTGAGAGTCCAGCATATTCCTGATGTCTCTTTTTTTCTTCCTTATTTTTTTTCCTGTGAAACCCTTCCTATCACCGTATTCTCCATGTGCTGGGGCCTCCCCTGTGTTGCCAATTTGCTCCTTCCTCTGCTTTCCACCCACACGATTTTCTCTGCAGTGTCCACAAGGAATCTGTAGAACTGCTATATTAATTCCTTTTTTTTTGAGTTTTGATTTTTCTGTGCTTTACACATGCAGAATGGTTTTGGTATAACCCACTTTAAGGACTATTTTGGTTGCTGGTTTTCAAGAGAGACTTAAATACCTGTGGTAACAAAAATCTGAGATTCCCTTCATGGGGATTCTGGGCTTCTTTTGCTACTTGCAGTGCTGATGCTCTACAGAAATATGTTGTCTCATTCATTTTGACTGACACTGGCAGACATGAAGCTCCTATGCAATAATTAAGACTATTTCTATATGCAAGCTAATTTTTCTTGTAGCCTACATTTGGTGTTCAAAAAGAAATATTTTTTAAAAATCTTAATTTCATGCCAAATACTTCATGCTGAAATACAACAGATGAAGCAAAATTACTTCTTTCATTCAGCTCTGATGCTGATTTTCCTCCCTGTATAGGGACCAGGTGCTGACTTCCCAGGTAATAACTTCCAATAATGTCAACAAATAGGAGCTGCCCATTGGAGAGGAAAAATAAAAGTGAAAACATTCCAGTGGGAAGGACAAAGACAAACTGAGAGCTTGCAGGAAGTGCTGAAAATGCTTCTCTGGAGAGTCTCAAATACAGGTTAAACAAATGTTTCATTTTAGCTTCATTAGAGTTTGTGTTGGAACTAAAGGAGAAATTACTGGCCTTGTGCTTTCATTTCTTGCACGTCCAAGATAAACAGATCACAGTGGCAGCAGAAAGAGAAATTAGCTTCTCCCAGGATGTGAGATCAAGGTGAAGCTCCCTTCCTACCTTAGTGCCAAGTCACAGATGCCTCTTTGTTCTGTCACATTGCTGCAACATCTCATGAGGAGATCTGTTGCTTAAAAAAATCCAAAAAATGACAAACAAACAGCAGTGTTTGCAAACTGAGATGGGCACATTAAAACATCTTTGGGATGGATTTCTCCCTGTGCATTTTGTTGACCATTTGTTTCCTTTAATTGGAGCATGAAAGCACTGAGCATGTCCAATGCAACTTCCCTGTGCTAAGTACCACCTGTCAGGGAAATAAAGACACTCTATCAGTCATTTTTCCTCGGAGATTGTAGGTTTTTCAGAAAGACGTGCTGGCACACACCCACGCTGCTCCCCCCCACTGCAATCCCTTCCCATCCAGACTGCTGTGTGACAAGGAGCAGGAACAACACAGAAAATCCATCCATCTCAATGGTATCTCAAATCTAAGATTTAACCCACAAATAAGTGACTTACCCCCGGCACCTTCCCAGTAATTGGACTCAATTTTAGAACACTTTCAGCAGTAATACCCAGATAAAAGGGCAGGAGCTATAAATAAATCAGGATCGAAGATATTATTAGAAGATGTTATTAGAAAGACAAAGGTAGATTAAGTGGAAGGGACGAAAAAAATACCAACCCAGCCACTCCAGCATAAACAAAATAGAGTAAAATTAGAGCTGGCTGTAGGCAGAGCTTTGGATGGCTGGGGAGTGCATTTGCAGCCTGCTGAGCAAAGGCAGTTCTGCCCCCACACTGACGCACAGGAGATTTGGATTAATTTCAGTCCAGACAGGTAGTGCAGCTGCAGTTTGGGCCTGATAGCTCGGTGGAAAGGCAAACCAGAGGCTTGATGCAGACCTGAGCATTCTGCACCTGCTGGGTAACAGGGATCTAAATGCTGGGAAAGGGGCAGCCAAAGTGCACCCCTTGAGCAGCACACAGCGTCGGAGCAGTTTCAGCACAGCTTCCACAACGAGGGGTGGGATGGGGAGCTGCTGTGAGGACCAAGGCAGCAATCAGTTTTCCCTGTCTTGGAGCTTCAAAGGAAAGCAAGATGATTTCTTGGGGATGCTCCAGGATCAGTTGGATAGACACCTCTGGGGGTGGGTTAGTTTGGGTCTGTTCTCCCTTGGTTGTGCTTGGGGTGGCATTTTCAAGGTGCCTTCTGGATTTATGTGGTGTCTGTACTGGGACAGGGCTGCCAGACACCCCGAGTCCTTCCCCAGGGAAGGAAGGCAGGCTCCACAGCCTGTGGAGGCTGCCAGGAGGTTTTGGGATCTGTGTAGAGGTTGGAGTAAATCCAACATCCAGCCACCCTGGGAGGTTGGTGTCATCTCCTGAATGCAAACTGCTCCTGGGGTCTCCTGTCAACCCAGCTCTCCAGGGTTTGCAGCACATTTGCAGCTTGTGCTCAAGCAGTACCAGCAAATGAGCTCTTTGTCTTCCTCAGTTTGTACCAGCATTAGTTTTTTTTATCATTAAGGTCCAGCCACAAATCTGTTCAGAGCGTCATTGTGTTTGCTGTTTGTCATTGTTCAATAGTTTTATTTCATTTTAAGATTTAAAGAAATAGAAATCCTTATGGTCAACATCCCTTGACTAAAGAACTTTTTACATTAAAAAAAAACAAGTCTCTTTAAAGTGTGTTTGCTTGACATGCCAGAAGATTTCCTCTGTGAAGAAGAGAAAATGGGAATAAATATGATAATGCAGAAATATGTAGGGAGATATGACAAAAGGAATAGGATTTTCTCTGACTGAAGAGTTTCCTCCACCAAGGAAGTGAGAAGAGTTGTGTTGTACATCATTTAAAGTAGACTTTTTTT
>VZTR01018513.1:406286-481673 GCA_013400775.1 Chaetops frenatus | reverse complement strand
AACAAAGAAAAACATTTCTTCCAAGTCTGTTGCCACAAAAGTGAATTTTGGACAGCTGTTTGTACCATATAGGTCAGCTGCTAAAAATATGTATCTTAAAGGTGAACTTTCCTTTTGGTTTTATACAGTGGCACAACCAATCATAGCAAATGTTAACCACAAAGTACCAAATCCCACAAAACCCAGACAGCTCAATGCTTTGTGAAGAGAAAGGAAGAAAATTCCTCAAGTCCATTGGCAACAAAACTTTTTTTTAACATCTCTTACCCATTTTTCTTAGGCCATGGGCATTGTTCCATGTCTTTCTGACCTTTCCAATCTGTAGGGAGTACAAGAGGAGGAGGAGGGACTGCTGACATTGTGACCAGTGCTTCCTACTCCATCACCTTTTTGCTCTCCTTATTTATGTCCCTGTCAGAAACAGCGATGCAAAGCCCTTCCAAAGAGCTCTTTTACTGAAATATTCTTAAATATTTTTTAAAAGCTGAATTACTAGAGCTCTGAGAATACATGCATCTTCAAGGGAAATGAGCACATAGAAAACACCTTTAATTACCTCTATGATTTTTTCTGTTCAGGTAGTTTATATCACAACAAACGAGGTGCTAATTTGAGAACATACATATTTAATTGTAAAATTGATTTTTAATCTGTGCTTCAGATTATAAAGATACTTTTCTTTACATTTTACTTCTATTCCTTTTTAATAAACAACAGCTTCCATGGACTGTTCCCAGCAATGATCTGATTAGATCATCCAATGATTTGCAATCCATGGGTTCCCAGTCAGAAATCAGGAAACCAAGAAGGAATAGAATCAAAATCATGACAAAGGGAAATACAGCTGGTGGGTGAAGTGTTGCCCTTTAGGCACTGGGCAGGTTTTTTCTGTTACTTTTGCTCCATGCCTCCCTGGGATGGGGTTTGTCCTCAGCAGCTGGGCTGGCTCTAGCTGTGTGTTTTCAGGGACAGCATTCATGAGAGGTGCTGCTGAGCCAGTTTTCATCTAACCTGGCACAAGCCAGGCCTGTTAGAGAAGGTTGTTGCAGGCTTAAATCAAGAGAAAAGCAGGCAGGATAGAGCTGTAAATGAGTCTGGGTCACAGGATAGTCGCTGTAAGGAAATTTTTACAGTGCTGCTAAAAATCCATTATACACAGTCATGCAGAGAAGTGGTTGCATTTATGTGCAGGTGCAGTCTCTGCCAGGAATATCTAAATATTCTCTTGTACAGAGGCTAAGAACATTCACAGAACTGTTAGACAAGGGAGAAAAGAACTCTTTCTCACTCGACCTCTTTTTTAAAACTTTCCTATTAATCTTGAATTTATTCTCAAAGCTCCTATCCTCTCTCATATACAATAGAGACCAAAAAACTGCTAAATACATTCCCACAACATTCATATCCAGTGAAATATTTGTATTAGCCTATATATGATCTTATTTATCTAAGTTAAAGAAATAGACGTTTATTTATTTTTCAGGCCGGAGAAAAGAGAACATGAAGATGTTTAGAAGCTGAGTTCAGAAAGGAGTCACCTATGGTCCTTTTTAAACTATTGGGAAGGAAAGAGCTGCAAATAAAAGATTTCTGTCTTCTGCTTGTAAAGGGACCCCAGCAATGGGGGATTAACCCAATATGATAAACTCAACCATGCTTAGCAAATGGTTTGAAATTGGTGTTGAGCTGTGCAATTATGAAATTTACGGTTAAAATCTGCATATGGACATTGTGTGTTTGAAAGTACAGACTTGGGTGCCAGATATTTATCCTGAGAGAATTAGGCTTATTCCATTAGTGTTATTGGCATTAACTGGAGTAGTGGGTTGAAATGCTCACAAACTGCTGTGCAGGTTGAACATTTGAGGTGCCTGCAGTGTTTATGGGGATAAATAAGGAGGGGGAGATGTAACAGTTGTGGTGTGTCTGTGTAGGTGGCCAGTGAGAAGTTCTGTTTAACTCTTTGCTTTTAGCAAAGCAGATCCATCTGATTACTCCAATTCTCCAAGTTTAAACCCTTGCTGCCTTTTGGAATATGTTGTTTCCCTACTGTAAGAATGCAAGAGTGGATCAAATTCAAAGAGTAATGTTCTTTTCTCAACACTGAGGACACCAATGTTTTCCATAACACCCTTATATATGTTGTTGATCTGGAATGTATATAGGATTCCCATTGCCAAAACTGTGGCAATTCAATTAATTGAATTAATTGAAAGGCATTTCAGCAAGTATGATATAACACTCTATTGAAAGAATTAATGTCTTTCCCACTAAAGCTGTGTTTGTTTTGAGCAGCTCAATTTGAGCACTGCACAATTAACACCTGGAATGTTTTTGAGTCATCTCAGCTGAGAATCACATTGGCCAAAAGAAACTTTTTGTCCTCATTGGTAGATGTCAGCATTGGAATTTCTGTGACTTGGAGCACCAGGGTCTGGGCTGGGATGGAAGGATTGAAAAGGCTGTGGATTTTTGCTATTCTCTGGAAGGTTTAAACATTATAATCACGTTGTGCTTCTCTGGGACTTTGGCTGCAAAAGAGGAGTTGAGGAATCCTTTTGTTCCTTCCCATTCCTGCCCTGTAAGGAAGGGCTCTCTAGCTGTGCTTGGAAATGGCTCTGAAGGGAGCCCTGGAGAGTGTCCAGAAGAGCCAGAGGGGAAAGCACAGCTTGTCTGCTGGAGGGCACCACACACAGGTACTGAGAGGAGTCTTGTTTGCTGAACTGGTTTGATACCACTCCAAAGCTGTGTTGGGGGAAATAAACATGAACACCCCATGCACTCCACTTCCCACCAAGTGATACGTGACTGTGCCACCCATCTTTTGAATCTTTGCAAGGTTTACTGATGTACTTGAACTCCACACCCACCCACCCCTCTTACCCCATCTAAAAGACATCGTAGCTCTTGGTGCAGCAGAAGTTTGTGGTGTAGTCTGGACATTTCAGACCAGAAAATCCCATCAGAAATTTCCATGATACAATGACAGCAGTTTTCTGATCTCATTTAAATTACAGAATTACTTCCTGTTTTGAAAGAAAACTGGAAAGGACACTGTTTTGGAGGTGGATTGGTCTGGTTCAGCTTGTTAAAGACACAGCTTTGAGAGTGGGCTGTTCAAAGCCACTTCCAGGCAGCTTCACTTGACTACAGAGTAGTCTGGGCCCAAGTTCTGACTCATGCTTTTCCCACCCCCACTGGCTCTTGAATTGAAAATACAAATGACCCCAGAGCCTGTCCCAGACCAAAATGATGGTTGATGTAGTAACAGGTGTGTACCTACACTGTGCAGTAGAGAGGTATGAATTAAGAATTGGACAATGGAGGGAAATTTTGGCCCAGCTCTTACAGTTAGTCACAGGATGAGTACATAAGCTGTTAGATTCAACTCAGGAGAAAACAGGATATGAATGACTAGACAAAAATGTTACACCCACTCCCTGTCAAGAGCATAAATCTGGTCCTAGAAATTGGAATGAAAATCTACCAGTCCAGGCTCAAAATCCACTCAAGCATTCTTCCAATGGAGTGATGAGTGTCTGTAGTTTAATATAATGAGTTAAGAAATATTGCCTCTGCTGGTAAGTGGAATATTGAATGTTGGAATAAGAATTTATAACCTGTCTGAGCCTTCTTAGAGGACTTGAGTCAATGAAAATGTTGCTTGGTGTTTATCCAAGGATAAGAACATACAAGAGCTCTTTCCACATTGTATCTACCTTGAGGCAAATTATTTACTGACACAAAATATGGGATCTTTAGTGCTGTTTTCACTGTTGCCAGGATATAGTGAAATTCATCAGCTCTTTAATGAAGACAGAAGTACTGCAGAACTCCTTGATTTCAGCCTGGCCCTACCAAACTCATACTCTGGAGCTTAAACTCTTGGTCCGAACCTTAACCGCATTAGAGGGATGCAATTCATCATTTCATGGGAACAGGTCTGTTCACAGTCTTTGATTTTGTCTCATCAGTCTTTTGCAAATAGGTTCTTCAGCCCCACACAGCATAAACCTGTACACACAAACTATATCTATATCAGTAATCAACACTCTGATGAAAAGGATTAAAACTCCAATTGTGTGAGCGAGGCTCCCTGGATTGAAAAAGAAAAAGCATAAACAATCCAAAAAAAAAAAAAAAAAAAAAAAAATTCAAACCCAAACAAAATAAAAGAGGATAAACCAATTGAATACTTTAATGTCAGTGTTGTTTTATATTTTCCCTGAGATGGGTTCAAGTCCACCTTTTGGGGGATTTTCAGTGTTTTATTTGTCTTTCACATTGGCGACCTAAGGGAATGTGCTACCCCATGTTCACTCCAAAGCAAAAGATACCATTTTTTAGGGTCAGTCATTCAAATCATCTTTGGAATCCTTGCATGACAATTGAAAAGAGAACAGAGAGGGGATCAGTGTCTTTCTGACTAAGGCTGGTAGATGGTTCCAGGTGCCATCACATCCCTGGGACACGAAGCCAGGAAGCAGCTGAAGAAGTGATGTTGTGTTGGGTTGTGCTGTCAACACCACAGGCAAGAGCTGGTCACTGATGTGAGGCTGCTTATGCCAGCCCTGTATTGCTGTCTTGGGAAATAACATGACAGAATAATATAATACAGCCATTTTACAACCAGCAAGGTGGAAACAATGCAGCAGGGAGGGCTGAGGGGAGATGAGAGCTAAAGTGTTTCAGATTATCCTATAGGGAACAAATGTGCTTGATATACCGTTCACACTGTCTCCTATGAAAGTTTAATGTCTTGGGAGTGCCAGCTCTGCACAGATCTGTGGCTGTAATCAAGCCACAAGCAATGGCTGTGTGAGAGATCTTGGAAAAGTTTCTTGGCATCTCCAATGGATGTGTTGCAAAGCTATGACCCATTTTTCAGTCACTGGTTTATATTTGATAACCATGAAGCCCTACAGAATAGAGAGGGAAAAGAAATGAGGTTGCCTGAGCTGAAAGGAATGGCTGTGTGAACCAAATCATTGTGAGGTTTTATATCTTGGTACCTTCTCTCTGGAAAACTCTGCCAAGTCTAAAATAATTTCCATAATAGTGTGCATTGCTGATATAAAACAGATAGAAAATGCAGCATTTCTTTCAACTTTTCAACTTGCAACTTCTTTCAACTTCTACAATACATCAAATTCCTTTTAGGATGTAACTACAAGCTGTTTATCAATGACAAAAAGTGCCCTTTTGGGGTTCTTCCTATCAGCACCCAAAGCAGAGATAAGTTTTCTAATGAACCATTCAGTACAAGCACTTTGAAACTACCCATTAGCTGCCAGATTTTACCTGCAATAGACCTGAGTATATTCTCAGCTGGTATTTTTTTTTCTCTTTTTCCATTCTAAATGGATTTTAGGGGCATCTCTTGACTCTTATTGGCAGGAATGGAGATATTTACTGTCTGTTCAGATGCACATTGGCCATGGTAAACAATTCAGACAATTCCCCAATTAATGGACATGGGGAGGCAAACAATACTGGCTGCTGGCCCTTCCTGCAGCTCGGGTGCAGGCAGAGGATAACGCAGCCACGTGAGTTGTTGGCACAGAACTCATGAACAAAACACCTCTCTAGGGTGGATCCAGGAGAAATGAAGTAATGAAAGTATTAATGATCAGATCAGAAGACATTTGGGTTTGGCTTAAACAGTTGCATTCTGTTTTGATATGTGTGGTGCCCAGCACATCTTTCTGGGGAGGTATAGGGCAGGTCAAAAAGGAAAGAAGATACCTGCATGGAAATGAACTTCAGAAGCTGTAAGACCATGTCAGAGCAGCTCACAGTGCTGTGTTTAGGATGCATTGCCCAGGGACAGCTGCAAGAAAACACATTTACTCTTGGAAGTGTTTAGCTGAACCTGCTCCTTGCTGCAGTTTTCCAGCTGCTGACTTTGCCCGTGAAGGGAGGCTGTGTTTCGGTTGGGCTCCCAGCAGCCGATTCCAGACAAGCCCATCCCGGCCGGCAGACCTGGATCGGGATTTGCTCCTGGAGGTGCCCACGCTGTTCAGAGCTGCATTTGCAAGTGCAGGGGGGGAATTTAGCAGGGTGCTGCTGGGAGGAGTGAGTGTCTCTCAGTGGTGTCCCTGCCCCAGGAACAACGGCTGCTGCCTGTGCCTTTTGTGTAGCAGCGTCTCAGATCCAGTCTCTGCCACTCATGCTGGATTTGCTTTGTGTTGTGCAGAACTTTCCAGCTGGAGTCCCACAGTACTTTTGTTCCCCATAGCAGGGAAGTGTGGCATCTTACTGCTTTTCCCTGGAGCAGAGCAACACATTCATTTTTAATTGTTGACCAGTCTATCAGAAATCCTATTTCCCAGAGTTTAATTGTTTTGCATGATGTTTAATTCATGGCTTCCCTACAGAAATCAGCTGTTAACCTTTTTAAAAAAATTATGTATTATTTAGTATTTATTTATTATTTAACAATAACATTTTTAATTGTACAGGATGATATAATTTATTTACATTTTCACTATAAAATTCCATGTCTCAGTGGTCCCTCTCCCTTCCCTCCTTTTTTTATGACTTACAGTTATCAAGAACAATAAAAGCTGAAGAAATGTTACCATAAAGGTTTCAAGAATCAATTTTTGATAGAGGATGATCTTATACAGGACAACACTGAAGACACATTTGAATCCTCCTGGAAATGTTAAACCAATGCCTAGGAGCTTTTGGGAATCAGGCCATAGGTGAATATATTTTACTTTCTTTCTGAATATGCTTTCTTCCATATTCTCACAAATGAGCTGCCCTACAGGAAAGTTCAGTGGCAGAACTGAAGCCAAAGTTTCAGAGGATTTGCAGAAACAAGAATTCAGAGTTTCTGCCAGAGACCTGATGTGACTGGTGATATTCATCCAGCCAGGAGACCGTGCCATCCAGAATGTGTCTAGCTGAATTTCACACACAGAAAAGTGCCTTTGGAAATGTTCCAGGACAACAATTATTGGATAGCAGGGAGCTGTAAATAAGTGCTAAGAAATGAGGAAGCCCAGCACCAGCACAGATCACATCCCCCCTTCTGGCTGCCTGGAATGCCCATTGCTTTGGCTGCCGAGCCAAAATCTCCATCTTTTCTTTCCGGCTCTCAATGAATGTGGAGCAAGAGGAAAGGAGTGGGTGTTGGGGGATGTTTTGTTGTGTGCTCAAGTCCTAAAGCTCCTTCCAAACCCAGAGACTAGGCAGAGGCTGCAGGAGTCCCAGTCTCAGCAGCACAAAGCTCTCCCATGATGTACAGCCCAAATCCAGCTGCCCCCACAGGGTCTGGCCACTCAGGCTGCGATCCAGGGATGGATTTCAGCACAGGGGTGTATTTGTAAGGTTCATATCAGCAATACATTCTGACCTTCTCTGGACAGGTTTTTATATACATGGAAATAGATGGTTTTTTGATTGATAGGGCTGTGAAGCCAGTGTTCATTTTCCTTCTTTCCAAGGCAAGTGGTGGACCAGAGCAAGCAAGCCAGAACGGGTGTTTCCTTGTCATCACTGGACTTCTCCTGTGCCTTTCCATCTCTTTAATGTACAAATTATCCCCCCTGTTATCCTCACCCACAGACTGAGATGTCATTGTTTCCCTGCTCTGGGTGGGTGCTGTAGTGTCAGTGCATCATCAGGGGAGGAAATGGTGCATCTGGGCAAAAATCAGTTTACAGTGGAAGAATCACAAAGCTTTTAATGACAAAAACAGAAAGCAGTGTAAAGTTTTTTGCTGAGTGTGTTTGGTTTAAAAACAAAATTTCCATCAAATCCTGAGGGAGTAGAGCAGCACTTCCTTTCCTAATTTTTAATATAAACCTTGGCAGTGATGAAGACTGAATGGATAAAGCAATTGCAGGAAAACTCCAATTCAGTAGGAAACAGGAAAAAAAACCAACTACAGCAAAAAACCTGGTCATTTCTAAGAGATAGGATATCTGATACAGCTGCTGCTCTTTCAAGAACTACTTAAAAGCATTTTTGACTATTTTTCTCTGGAAAATACTTCAATCAGCATATTAGAAAAAAAAAAAAAAGGCTTTCTTCTCTCTTTCACTTTCTTCCTTCTTTCTTCCTTCTACTGCAATGTAAATTCTACTGCAAAGGAAGAAGAAAAAGATCTGGATAGCACAAATGACTCTCACTTCAAGCAAATATTGCCATAAGTAATTATGCTTCTCTCTGTTCTTGTTGCAGACATACTGATGTAAGGAATGAATTAACCAAGAAACAAAATGCTCCACTGCCAACTGTGAGCTAATCCTTGAAGTTTAGTGCTATTACACTTAACACATTTCAGTTGGATCTCAAACCACGACATGCAGAGGAACTGATACCAGTGAAGGAGATGCATTTCTTGTCAAGAAAGAATCTCACTATTCCTTTGCTCCAAGAAAATTTGAATGAAGAAACACTCAGTTTGGAAACATGCCTATTCTACTTAGACAGAGTTAAAAAATGGGTTGAGGAAAGCAGACAGAGCTAGAACACATTGCAAAGAAAAACTATAATTTTTTAACTCAAATTTCAAGTTTTTAAATTTTTCCATGGGACTTTTTGACCATCCATCGTTCTTGGGACATTACTTCTATGCTTTACCCCTGAAACTCTTGCAGGACAAGGACTTTGTCTTGCTTGAATGGTCTGGATCTGCTTGTGCTTTCCAGTGGCTCCCTTTGAGTCTATTGAGATGTTTGTGCTTTGGGGCTGGAACACCTTCATGACAGTGACCTTCCTCTAGGCTGGAGCCCAGTAAGATGCTGATGCTGCCACAGATTCTGGGTATGGCATGGACCCCAAATCCCTGGATCTCTGCCACTTCACAGCCCAGTTCAGGGGTTCTTGGGCTCTGCTTATGGTCCCTGTGGAGTTCTGTGGGCAAAAGTTGTTTTATTTTAAAAATGAGGATGGGAACAGTTTCACGTAGCAAGGAGCTGCAGAACAGATCAGGATCCTCTGACAACAATATGTGGTCAGAGGAAGGGCTGGTGTTTGCTGCCTGAGCTGTCTGTGGTCACTGCTCTCACCTGCTATTACTGCAGGTAGCTACGTGTCAGGATGTACCTTCAACACCCCCAGCCTGCCTGAGCTGTGCTCATACACTTATTAAATGATGGTGTGCATTTGTACTCAGACTATTATAAATCCATTACTTCCCTGAGGCCAGAGGAAATGGTTTTAAAATGTGAGGTTTTTCTACAGGGAATTGAGAGATAAAAATACTAAAGCTCTGTGCTTGGCTTGCACAGATCAATGTAGTACAATAACTGGGAAGACAAACCAAGCTTAGAATATTACAAATATGATTGCATGAAGGCTTAACTTGACATTGAGTAATTATCTCTACAAAAGTCTCCTAAACCACCCTAAAAAAAAAAAAAACAAAACCAAAATCAAAACCAAGCAAAGAGCCTGGCAGTAAATCATAAAAGAGAAATAACAGTGTGTGTTCTTGGAACCAAAGTCTGAGTAATATAATTGCACAGTAGTGAGTGAAACTTCAAATTTGTCCTTCACTTTTTGAATACAATGGAGAAGTGTACATGAAAAGTCTTGGGATGGGAGATATCAAGAAGTTTTGAAAATTATTTTTCCACTGAAACTTTCACAAAGATTTTTTTCTTAACCAGTAACTTTGTTTCTCTGTCAGGAGAAACTAATTGTTTGGAACAATTAGTTCCAAACCTGACAATTGCTATTTGTGATGGGAACAATGAAGAAAAGGAGAACAAGGCAATCTTTCAAACAAGATTCAAAAACAGTAATTAAAGTTCGTACCAAGTTCAGAAGCTGGTGCTAGGTTGAACTAAGGCACAATCATTACACAGTGAGCAATAAGGTTTACCTGCATTTTCAGGACAATGAGATAATATTTCATCCCACCACAGTCATGATGTACCAGTTAGTGAGCCTTCATTTTTTTTCTTTTTCATGAATTTATATTAAGCAGAAAATAAATACTAATGAAATGTTTCCTTTTCTGAAGCACTGAGCCACTTATAGGAATAATTTTTGGGGGGAGGAGTAGGAAGTTTGAATCTTAGGCTTCTGTCATTATTTCACTTGGACAGATGGAAGCTCAGCCACTTGTGACTGAATTGCTGAAATGGAAGGACATCACTGAAATAATGGTCACTCATTTGCTCAACTCCATGTGAAGAAAATTAGAAGTGGATAGTGATGGCTGTGAGTTTCCTGAAAAGAAGGAAAAGCAGCCGTTCCCAATAACTCCAATCAGTGCAGGTTGTATCCCCACATTGCATGTGTTCACAGCCAGGGAACAATGATTCTCCATTTCCACTTTGGATACATTCCTGAGCTGTCCAGCATCCAGAAATATGCAAATCCCTTGGTATCTACTTTGTGCCACAGTTTATGCACGAAGAAATTCTTTCTCTAAATATTGCAGATACCTAATCCAGAGCTCTACAGGAAGAAGAGTCAGAGATTACTCCAAGGAATTCTTACATGTGGGACCATCAGCAACAGGACCTTGAACACTATTGTATTCTGAGCATGGAAAGTATGTTCCTGGTTTTGGAACACATCAGTAGCTGCATAAATCCATTTGGGATTTACAAATGTTGGATCCAGGTCACTGTCTTAGAGTGGGGTGAAACTCACAGTCTGAGAGTGTCCAATTCTCTTGACTGTTAACCAATATCAGCTATTTCAGGTGCTCTCTGAGAAAGTGGCAAACATCTCCACTGTCACTGGGTGTTGAAGAATGCAGCAAAGCACAAAAATATAGTTTAAAAAACCCCAAAAAACAAACTGCCAAATCTATGAAATACTATTCACTCCTCAGATCTTCAATCAGCTTCTCAGCACTCCATTTCTAATTATTTGCCATCTGGTGCAGCCTTTTCTCTTCCAAAGCAACGTGGAATATTCTTCTGGAGCAGGCACACTCAGCAGTGCTGCCTGAACATTAACTGCTTGTGACTGGTGATCCTGGGGAGCCTGGTTGTTTGAGGCAAATCTCCTCCCCAGGGACAGCAGGATTTATTCCCCGCATCTGGGCTGGAAGACTTTTTGTTGGGGGAACAAAAATACTTCTGTGTCATTTATAATGGATTGCATTCCAATAAACAGCCATCTTCTGGCTTATTATGCCCGTGGCTTATGAAATAATAAACCCCTGTCACTCTGAATTGCAGGGAGTGGGACCAATCCAGGCAGCTTCGATTTCGGTGTCCACTTTGTCGTGCCATGAAATGTGCCGTGGTTTGGAGCGTGTGGCAGTCACTGCTGCCGGCAGGGAAGGGCCTCCCTGTGCCCCGGGGCAGCTGCAGGGAGCAGGGGCTGTGATTCCTCAGCTTCTGCTCCTTCGTGCTCCACCCCACTTTGGGTGCTACCTAATGCTCATTAGGGACCATCACAAAGCCGTGTGGCCAAACAAATGCAACACATATCTCAGGCATGCTGGCAGAGTGAGTCCCTGTTAATTCTGTCTCCTTTTCCACCCTCTGCCTGGGATAGTGAGGATAGTGAGGAGGCTGGTTTTACTGTGCTGAAGAGATGACAGACTTGATAACTTTAGCATGGAGCATTTCCAGAGCTTAACAATGAATGGCACAAGCTTTTTGAGGGGAGAAAAAATAGGCACAGATTTTCAAATGCATCAGCAGGTTGCAAAAAAATGTGCTGATTAGCCATTTTTATATTTGACTTGGGATGGTTGGAATATGGGAGATCTCAATTTAATTTCTATCCCTGCAATACTTTCCCTATGTGACCTTATTGTACCTTTTAATGCCTCTGTGCTTGGATTCTCCCACTTTCTCCCTAGGACAGGAAGTGGGTTTTGGTACACAAATATTTATATGACACATGCTGGTTTTGGTTGGGATAGAGTGGATTTTGTTCATAGTAGCTGGTGTGGGGCTGTGGTTCGGATTTGTGCTGGAAGCAGTGCTGATAATTCAGGGATGTTTTGGTTGTTACTGAGCAGGGCTTACACAGTCTCAAGGCCTTTTCTGCTCCTCACCCCACAGTTCAGGGGGCTTGGGGTGCATGGGAGGGGACACAGCCAGGACAGCTGACCCCAATTGACCCAAGGGATGTCCCAGGCCATGGGGTGTCATGCTCAGCAGATAAAGTTGGGGGAAAAAGCAGAAAAGAGAGGACATTCAGAGTGATGCCTTTTGTCTTCCCAAGTTACAGTTCCATGTGATGGGGCTCAGCTTTCCTGGCAATGCTGAACACCTGCCTGGCCATGGGAAGTGGTGAAAGGATTCCTTGTTTTGTTTTGCACACGGCACAGCTTTTGCTTTACCTATTTAACTTCAGAAAATGCAGGTATTTCCAGACACCCGGAGTTAATGACAGCAGGTCATTAATGACTTGGAGGGGACTGGGACCATCCAGTGGTACTGGACTTGTCTGGCCTTGTGTCTGGCTACCTGCCATGGCTGGGTTTGTCCAGCAGCACCCTTGTGATCACTCCCTGTTATCCATGGCAAGGCACAACCTGCAGCCCTTGGGACAGTGTTTCTTCCTGTGACCTGAGGTGACGGAGTGCCCATAAACATTTTTCTATGATATTTTTGAAAATTCAGCTTTCAGACATATTGGTAAATCTGAGGAATTATTTTCCTCAAGAATTTTTTTTCTTTCCCAGCTGTTATTCTCAACATAATAAATGAATCATCTCTAATTTATGGTGATTCTTGATCTGCTGAAACCACTGTGCTCATCTCTGTTGTCAGGTCCAGGGCTTGAATGTGTTCTCTCCAGAGCCTCCAGGTGCCTGCAGGACTGCACCTCTTACACCACTGCATTTCCTCAGTAGTAGAACAGATAAGTAAATTCAAGCAAACCTCCTATTTGAAATAGACCCCACAGAAAGGAATAAAAATGTCATCATCAGCAGGAGTAAACTACTCTCCCAAATAACAGCAACAGAGCCTTAAAGCAAAGGTTGGCTGTGTCTGTATAGAGAAAATACTTAGTGTCTGTGTGATATACAAGGCAGCTTATCTCTTTGAGAGCAGGAGACTATAAAAATACAATTGCCAGAACGAAAGAAAATTGAAGCTGATTGCCATAGCAACAAAAGAATTACATTGATGAAACAGAAGCACATAAAATCCTTGTATGCTACATTAAAGAAAAAGCAATCAAAAGTAAACAAGAGAGAATTGAAATTTGCTTGGCTAAAGCTGGAAATGACAAATGTTACCAGGTGATAGAGGCAGAAATGAGCCCACGAGGAAGGAAAGGGCATCCCTGAGGAGCTGGGGATTTATTCCCCATTTCCTCCATGAGCAGGGCAACAGGGACCTGGGAATGCAGCTACAGGCACTTCCCAGGCTTTGAAGGCAGTTTGTGGGAGCAAATTCCCCATCATGCTAATGGTAACAGCAGTTTTCATCTGTGCCTTTTGCACTGATCTCCATGACTTTCTTTTCAACACTGCCTTGTTTCTCTCTCCTGCTGAAATCCTCCCATGGAGGTGGGTGAAACAAGCTGCTGTTGGAAAAAGGAAATTTTCTTTTTCCATCTACATCTATTGAAATATCTTGCTTATTCTGGCACCTACTTGCCCATGAAAATACACTTTTACCCTTTTGGGTCTGCATGGCACGATGACACTGCAGACACTGCAGCAGAGCCAGCAGCCTTCCAGGGCACACTGGAGAAGCCACAGTTTTAACCCCCTACATAGATCTGAGAGATCTCTGATGTCAGGGGTGAGGGGGATGGAGGACCCAGCCCTCAGCACCTTCCACAGCATCCAAACTGTCATGGCAGATGCAGGGCTGAGCCTGTGAGGCTCTGTAGCCCTGTTTGGGGATGGATTATTGCAAACCTGGGGGCTGCTGTTGCCTCCTGAATCACTCCCACAGCTGGTTGGGTGAATTTACCTGGAGCAGAAGCAGCATAAATCTCAGTGGTGTTACCCCAGAAAAGGAGAATGTTCCTGTGTGCATCCCTGTCCACACAAGAACAGCCATCCTCATTCTTTGGGGAAGGAGCCAGTGTTATCCAAGGTGAAACCATTTGAAGGAAATATCTATTTGTCATGGCTTGGTCTGGAAGAGTTAAAAAAAATAGCTCGTATTAAATAAAAGATCTTTCCTGAATGCAGCTATAATTAAAATCTTAGTATTCATTATCATAACAAAGCCTTGAAGTCAGTCCAAATGTTGCACTTGAGCACAATGAAAGCTTTCCACTTGGTGGACTGACATGTCCTTAAGATACAGCAACATTTAATCTACTAGATTTTAGTCTGCAATAATGACCAAACCTTTCAAAGTTACCACAAAAATTCTTAAGACTAGAATAAAGTTGACAGTTCCTTTAATTACACTCATCTTCCTTTCAAAAGAAGTGACAAAAACAGTTAAGGAAGATTAACTAAGACTTAAATGCACAGAAATGACTCAAGGCATATTTAAGTAAGACTTAAATTAGTCTTTCATTTGGACATGGGAGATTCCATTAAAAATAATGAAATGAGGAAAACCAGGTTTTAAAGTTTTTGCTGTGAGCTCAGCTTGAAGGCTGCTTCCCAAGTCCTACCCACCTCCTGGATCTTACTCCAATCTGGATTAATTTTCTTTAATATTTCTGTCATCCTTTTTTTTAAAAAAGTTATATTTTTTTATTTCTGCTGTACTTTAACAGAACTCTTTGCCTTAGCCCTATTTGGGGTTACATTTCCATACAGGATAACTTATTCTCCTTTGCAGTACCCTAAATACAAAGATATTTTCTTTCAGGTTTGGCCCTGTTTGGGGTTTTAGGAAACAATTGCTCAAACTGAAATCTTGCTTTCCATCTGGTAAACAAAAGGCACCAGTATAGATCCTGACCCTCTGGTGCTCCCCAAAAACCTGGTGTTTACTAGATAACAGCACTGTGCAGCATCAGCAGCCCCTGCACAGAGGTGGCTCTGAGTTGTGAGGAGGAAAACAGAACAATTCTCCTGGCTTGCCCTGGAGTGAAGGTTTGCAGCCTCCTGCCATGCGCAGATGGGCACCAGAGTCATCCTGGTCACCATGGTAATGAGATAATCAAAACCAACCCTTGAATTTTTAACTCTGGATGATGAATGACAGAGACAGAAAGTGTCAGGGCACAGCCAGAAAGGGTGGCATGGGAAGAGGTCTGTGAAGGAGGGTGTAGCTGCCTCTGTGCATCACAGGCAGCCTCAAAGGTCCTTCTTTCCCCCAAGGAGACAACATATAAATTATTTCAGTGAGAGATTCCTACCAAAGCAGGAGGATAATGTTAGTAGTTTCCCCTAGCCCAACATGAGATCACTCCCATGCCTGGCAAATGTGTGAACTTGTGTCCAGGGTGGCCATGGTGGGGTCTCTGTGCCTTCCTCAGGGTGGTCCCCAGGCTTCTGTCACTGCTATCTTCACCTCTGCTGTCCCTCTTCTCCTAATCTGTCTTAAATCTGCCTTGCTCCAGTGTTAGCCCATCAATTCCAGTTGTTCCTGGTGTGGATATTGGGAGAGGACTGCTCCCTGCCTCTTGACAGGACAACTGCTCTTGTGATGGGTCTCTGTATCTCTTCTTCAGGTTAAAAATCTCAGCTTATTCAGTCTTTCCTTAGGGTCATGTTACACACACATTTCATTGCTCTTGTCATTCTCATTTATTTTCCTTTACTCACAAGAAACGTATTCTCCTTTCCAGGTTTACTCCTGCAATAAAAGGACTCCTCTGGCATTTTTCCTCTGTACACTGTATCTTCTGACTGTCATTGATTTTTAAATTTTTTTCTTTATTTCCACCAAACCAGACTGTAAAAACAGAGGGGCAGGGGGGGAGTTAACTTCTGTTCAGTTTTGTTGGGGTTGCAAATTGGATCCATCCATTTCTCCAAGCAGGAAAACAAAGTGGCAATACTCTGGGGAGCACACATAGCAAAACTATGCAACAAGCAAATTTGTAAACCTACTTTCTCTCTGTGGGTGGCTAAATGGCTGTTTGAAGACACTCAGCATCACCCATGCAATTGAAGGAACAGAATAATAAAAGAAATAAAATTGCATCTTCCTATTAAAGAAGCCCTTTGTTTCATCAAAAATTACTGGATTGCTGATTTAGGATGGCAGGGCTGGAGCTCTTTGTGAGGGTGAAACAAGCTTCATTTGGGCTTGTAATTGCATTAGCATGCACTCATGAATACACTCTTAGGGCAGTGCTGCGTGTCCATGGAATTGCTGCTCCCGTTGGCTGGAGTCCAAATGTACTCTGGGCACTGTGGAGAAGGAGACAAATGGGTGCCATTTTCGTGGCTAATGATCATAGGCATTAGCAGGCACAGCAGCAGGGGTGGGGAAGGAAAGATGATGGAAAACTTGTTCAGTTTAAACAAGTTAAGGAAATAAAGTCCACTCCCTCCTCTGAGCACAGCAAGCAAAGCAGTGCGTTTGTCCGTGCTGCTTCTGTTGGGAACCTGAGTCCTTTTCATCGTGGACATTCCTAAATGTAAGGAACAGATGTACTGCAGGTGTCTGTGAAGCCTTGGGGGTCTCCTAGGGGTTGCTGTGTTTTTAATAACCTGGGTAGGGGTAATGTCAGGTTACAGCAGTAGAGAGGGATCATTTACACTGCTAAACTCCTTCCTGCCTTAATTGCTCTCTCCTACTAAATCCCAAACCAGTTAGCTGAAAACTAATTTAGTTGTTGCTGCAGTAAACTGCTGTGACAGCAGTGTCTACAGTCCTGCATGCCCCTTATCTTGCAACACCCAGAGTGAGGAGACCTTCCCACTTGGTGACTTCCAGGTCCCACAAGAACAGCTGAGACATGCATTTCAGGCAGCTCACAGATGAGTCTGTCGTGAAACAGCCCCAGTACAAAAGTCACAATCTGCCTTGTAGCTGGGGAAGAAGAAGAAATTAGAGTTTCTTTTTTAGATTGATGTCCTGCTCCTCCATGAAGGGATTGAGATGTGGATGCTCTGCTTTGCCTTTTAATGCCCTGTACTGAAGCCTGGGAGAGTAAGTGCAGTGCACGAGGGACAAGGACCTGTTTTCCTTAGTTGGAATACATGTTTCTTTGGGACTTTAAGCTGATTTTCACTCAGACATGATGAAAAAAACAAATTGGATAAAATCCTCCAGATAATGTGGTCCTCATGTGCAATGTAGTGAAAAATAAAGTACTTGTAGAGATGTCCAGCTTCCAGGACACAGCCACACTCTGCTTTTAAGCCTGGCACACTCCAGTGCCCCTCTGCAGCTGTGGGACAGCTGGCCCTGCCTCCCTGGGGCTGCCCTTGCCTTGCAGTGAACCCCTGCCCCAAGGGAAGAGCCTGCATCCAAAGCAGCTTGTATTCAAAGGGCAGCTTGGTTCAGGCTCAGGTCTGCAATTACAGGAGTTGTAGTTGCTGATTTAGAGCTGTCTGGGTTGACACATCCTTTTTCCAGATGGGGCACCAGCCCATGGCTTCCAGTTAAAGCATACCCACACCAGCTCCATGCAGTTTGGCTTTCACATTTGAAAGCTCTTTGCTATTTATTCTGGAACTAAACAAAGCCTCCAGGTTTTTCATCAAATAGAAGCAACCTCCAGTCAACTCAATATACCCCATCCTACACCTGTGGGTTTTTAATTCATCCTTCTCTCCAGCATCTCAGGAATCCCCTTTCAGAGCCTGAAATAGAAATCAAATCTCCACACGATATTGGCAGCATGCCATGGAAAAAAAAAAGGAAAAAAAAAGAAACCACCATATTGAAGGGTTAAGAGGAGGGAATCAGGAAGGATGCTGTGTTTGGATTGGAAATAAAAGTAATGTGCTTGTTTGTTGACAATCCTCTGTGCCTATCAGCACCCTTGAGAAAACTGGCAATACAGACTTGAAATTTAAACACTGTGGATCAAGTTTTACACTTACACACAAGGTGTAAAGGCAATGAGTCGACCAACCTAAAATTAATCTGTGTGGGAATGTGAGATATTGTAGGTGTGCTGGGTAATGGATTCCAGCTCTTCAGTGCAGCAGACTGGAAAAGACAGGGGATGCCCTCAATTCATTTCTAACCTCTTGCATCTTAGCTCCCTTATCGTGTTGCAGAGAAGTGAAAACTTTGTTTTTCATAAATTGAGGGGACAAGCACACCTTCCATGATGCTCCTACCTTGCCAGTGATCTTGGGATTGTAGAGGGGGTTTGGAAAAGAGAGAAAGTTAAGCTGACAGAGGAGCCAATTAGGGGAAGAAGATGAATGAGAGAGCCCTGGGAGACTTCTGCTGCCTCAGGAAACCCCGGGATTTCTAAATGTTCCTTAAATCCCCAAACTTTCTAAATGAGCCTCTTAAAGGCACACTGCAGTGTTGTGGCAGGGTTGAGCTGAAGGGCTGGTATGCAGAAGCTCTAATGATTGAGGTACATTTTATTTTTAATCCCTAGATGTAACAAAGAACCAGTGGCAGCCACCTTCACCTCCTCATTGTCTCTGCTCTCCTCCTCCTCCTCTTCCCATCGCTTCAGATAGGTGCTGTTGGTTCCAGCTCTCCAGCTCAGCACCACAACAACCACTACTGCAGCTTTTGCTGGTGGGATGTTCCAGGAGCCCCATCAGTACTCTCAGCTCACCAAATCCTCTCCCATCCCTGCAGGGAGCCCACAGGATCACGCTGGACTCTGCTTCCTGTGGGGATCCGTGGCACACATGGAGCTCAGTGAGACACACGATGCACCCACAGGCCCATGGGACCAGCCTTGTCTTCACACACCGCTCCCTGCTGCACAGAAACTCTGAAGTTTATCCTTTATTTAGACCTTAGTCCCTAAAGGCATGCAGAATCCTCAGTTCTACTAGAGCCTTGTGTGCAGCTTCCTTCTGTTCACGGAGAAAATCTCCCCGAGTTTTGTGTGTTTGGCACCGTTGTGCTAAGACCAGATGGCACCGAGTTTATGGGTCAGCCTTGGGGAAGCTGAGGGGGTGATTCCCTCAGCCTGGGGCAGAGCAGGAAGAGTGTTCAGATCCCTGATCTCCCAGGGAAGGAGGAGCCTGGACAACCTGCAGATGGCCCTTGTTCTCTGAGCACAGCCTGCACTCAGGCCTCTCCTGCTCAGAGAATTTACATTCTGCAGGAAGCAAATTGTCACAATGATGGCACAAACTTGATGTGCTGTTAAGCTCAGCTCAAAGGAGAAAGGCAGGGCTGATGCAGCTTTTGCTGAGGCCTTCTCTTCTTCGTGGCATTATCCTGGGTGGATGGATTCACTCAGGCCAAGGGATTTGTGTGTGACCACAGACAGGTGAGCCACACTTGGCTTTGGCTTGAACCTAATAAAGACAATATCAGAGGTGCATTTTTCTGCCCAGAACTGGCAGTTATTTGTCAGTTATTTGTCAGTGTTCCAGCACAGAAAATGAGCCCCAGGTTTCAGTGCCCTGACACGGAGGCGTGGGCTCCATCAGGGCCCAGCATGGCCATTCCCAGTTTAGTCCTTGCTCCCTCCTATCTGCCTCCCATTCTCACAGGAGATTTGACAGGCAATTTATTAACTCCACAAGCCTTCACACAGTCAAGACTAAATTTAGAATTATTATTCATGGCAATGAAAGCTAACATAGTGTCTCCATTACCTCTTGAAATAAGGGGTCCATTAAGGATCAGTGAGGTAACTGCTTCCACAAGGTGCCATCTGTTCATAGGCACATGTAATCTTTCAGTTCCAATTATCCTCAGAGAACTCATTTGTTTCTCAAAACCATGAATTGGTACAAATATGAGACTACTCATTCTTTCACCAACTCCAGGAACTCTTTGGATCACATTCTTTCTGGAAAATGAAATTTCTTTATTTATTCCATCTGTCCTCTGAGGCTTGAAATTCTCCCTGAGAGACCCCAGACCTGGATGTTGGCTGGTGGAAAACTAGGCTAAATCTAGCTCTTAATATCTAAAAAGCATGAGTTATTGCTAAACTGAATAATAACCACAGAATTTATTTATGGAGTTGCCATGCCACTGCTACCTTTTCCTAACTTATTACTTTGTAAAGCTCTTTGGGATATCCAGACTTTGAAAGGTGATATATTATGGGTTCTATTATATTTCCTGTTGTTATCAGCAACTTCCTTTTTTTAGCCTGGTTTAAGACATCTATGTATGTTTTGTGAAATGCATTCCTATTCCTGTGCTCCAGGCTCCCAGATGTCCATTTTAGGTAGTAAAGACCAAATATTAGGAGGTGCTACAACCAACATTCTGTCAGAGTACCAGTCTTTAATCCTGTCCGAAGTATTAAGAAAGGAGTTTGAAATGAGAGGGCAGAGATTGGAGCAATGCATTCCTCATTTGTCATTTCACTTCTTGGGTAAAATAGTATTAAGTTCAGTAAAATAATATTAAACTCTGCAAAATAATCAGTCTCCTTACCCTGAAGAAAGATTTTATTTTTTCCATTTCTCAGAAGATATTTCTTTACCACCAGCCACCAATTCTGATACTGTCTTCTCCCCAAAAATTCATGAAACCAAGTTCTCCCTTTTTAATTCCAGCATAATAACGTGGAATGATAATTCTTACACAGCCCATCAAAAATGGTAACAACTGTTGACAGGGCAATGTGAAACTAACAACTGAATTTTACTCTGCTTAGAAATTGATGGATTTTTTGGCCCAAGGGAGCAAGAGTCTGCTGATGGCAATGGCATTGGAATGATGAAATGTTAGAAATCTGCCCTAATCGTGAGATCCCTGTAGAGGGCACAAGTTTACCAAGAGTCACCTACTGAACTGAGCTTTCTGAGCACACAGAGTGTAAATAATTACAGAGACCCTTAGGACAATTAGCATTTCCCCAGGAGTCAAGATGTCCTTGCTAGAAGTGGGGAGATGAACCTTCCTTCCCTTTGTCATTTCTGGAAAACAAACATTTAATTTCATAACGATTTCTTTTGTTTCTTTTGTTCTGGGAGATTATCTTCCTAACAGTCTAGGCACTTAGATCAAAGTGTCTGATTTCAGAGGGATTTTATGGTTGTTGTTGCTGTTTTGTGTTTGCTTTTCAAATCATTCCTGATGTATCTTACGGCAAGAAAAAAGAAACTCTCTACGGGTGGGTAAGCTGAACTGAAACTTCCAATCCCACGTGGAAGATGCTGCAATCAGGCACATCCCATCAGTTCCAACACAGTGATGAATCCAGCTGAGTTACTTGTAATAGTGTCTAAGAAAACAGATGAGCAGTAGAATCCAGACTTTCTAAATAATAAGTTTCCACTGGGAGGCTGCATAATTCTTTTTACAGATGGACATCCCTGTAGACTTTCAGTACACTTGGCTATTATTAGAATGAGGAAAATGGGAAAAGAATATTTTAATATTTGAGATTTTGCCGTTCCCGTACTACACTGATCTCAGAATTATAGCTCTGGGACTTTTTTTTTTTAATGAAGATTTCAATGCTTATGGACACTTTTAATTAAAAATACACATTCTCCATCCCCTCTTCTTTTCAGCTTTCATTCTTCTTAAGTTGCTGGGATTCAAAAGGAACTTTTGGGGCTAGAGCAGAACAAGGAACTGGGTGTATGGGGGTGCTTCTATTAAGTCAGCAACATTAAAAATCAAAGGCTCCTGAGACACAGATTTATCCTACTCAAGCCTGGACCTAAAACCCATGCTCTGACAGTAGGCATTTGGGTTGCTACCTTCAAAAAGCTATTAAGATCAAAGATGAATGAAATGTTTCCAATTAGACACAGTTAATACTAAGGATTGCTGAATCTGGTGAATTCTGTACATTCTGCCATCTCTCCCCATGCACACACACGTGTGATCCCACACAGTGAACTCCAGAGGTTTTCTGCAATGGTCACTGGTTAGCCTGAAATTTCGGCTTTGGAGACAAAAGTCAAGCGATTTAAGAATAAATAAGGCAAGCGGAGAGAACAGGAAAGGGTCCATTGTGTTCATCCTGAATTCATCCCTGCCTCTTGCAATAGAATACCCCCAGATCTGCTGCTGAGGATCAGCATTCAGATTAAGACATTACCATGGCTATCAGAATGGACTTTGCGCTAATGTTGAAGAGCTTTAAAATTTGGGGTGGATAATAAGGAGCATGTTATTGCTGTTTCTTTTCCAATTTCTAGCTGATATATACACACAGACACACTATTTATGTACTGAATCAGTACTGAATAAATGAAGACCCCAAATTACTTGCAAAATGAATTTGGATTTTAAAATAAGATCATTTTGGATTCATTCCCTTTCAAATTTGTGCTTTTGCCAAATGATAAAATAATGATTTTAACTGTCTGGCATTCTCTGCTCTGCCACAACATGGAGATTTATTTAAGAATAGATGCAGGAACAAATGCTTCAGCTGTGGCTCTTGCAGTAATACAGTTCAGAGCAGTGACTCTCACCCTGTGGAGCAGAACCAGAGCATGGATTTAACTAAGCCAGGGCATACTCTAACTGTTCTCTTCTTAGAATAAACTCCCTTTCAAGCTGAAATTCGTGCAGTATAGAAGATGCATCTGATCCAAGGAAGTTTAGTTTCAGACACAGCACTTTGCAGAACTGATTGCAGTGAAAGCAGCAAAGTCTGCAGACACCCAGGGGCTGCTCCTCTGGTAATAAATCAGTGGGAAAGTCTCAAAAGCAGCAGGGCAAAGGATGGTAAAAGAAGTATCACAAAGCTCCAGTGACTCCACAGTCTCTTCCTCTGAATAAGGATTTAGTCACATCTCAGCATGTCTGGAATCAGGTGCTGGTGTCCTTCCACAAATCACTGAAACACCCCCAGCCTTTCAAAGCCCAGATTCTGGGGCAGGAGCTGGTGCTTCTTTGTCATGGGTACTTTGTACTGACATGTGTGAACCTGGCTTGTCTTGCACCTGAGCTGCATCATGTGCATGAAATAAGTTGTGTCTCTCTGAGGAACGTTGCATCACATCAGCAGACCTTTGATAATCTTAGGAAAATGAAAACTTCAGAAGATTCCCTGAAATTGGGAAGAAATATTGCTGTAGGGCTATCAAAATGTTCCCTTGCAACAAAAATTATACTGTCTCTTGGATTTTTATTTAATTTTAGTGTTATAATTATCTCCTGATTGATAATATACAATGTATTTGCAAAATGATATGTCATTTCAAATTCCCAAAAATCAAAATATTCACATGAAATCAAATAGAATATTTTGACATTGTCAAAGTGCTTAAGTTTATTGTTCCCTTGGAAAATCTAATAAAAATCAACACAAGTGCATACAAATGTACAATTTCGTTAAGACAGAATTTTCTAACAGGAACATATTCTGCCAAAAAAAAGAAGTGTTTAGGTATCTTCAACATTGACTCTGGGTGAAAAGATTAGCTTAATTATTGTTTTGTTGGCTAAGGAAGTCATTCTATTGAATAGTGCTATTCTCTTAGTGTAATGGCAGTGTTTAAATCCTGCATTTACAAATAGGGGCCCAGACAGGAGATTCCTCCAGCTGTGCCATCGACTTCCCCAAGACTAATAGGACAAGCTGATAGAAATAAATGAAGAAAAGGGGAAAGGCAGAGCCTTCACTTTACACTTCTCCCTCCTTCTGGCAATTTTGAAGATCACGAACTTTCTTATTCTAGCACCCAGAATGTTGCATGTAACTGATACTTGCATATTAAATTTTCATGTATTTATGTAATCCTTTTCAGTCTATTAAAATGTTATTAAATTCTCTCACATTTTTGTCCTGCAGTACATCAAGTAATATCTCTCTTCCTCATATTTCTCTCATGCTTTCAAATTCTTGATAATTTAAAAAATATAAGCAAGGTGAAAACAATTAAACCATTTTACCCATTTTGGTCCCACAGCCCAGACTTGAAACTGATAGAATCCTGAGTGGAAAGGGGGCTCAGTCATTGACTTTCATGCCCCTCTTTCCCATCACAATTAATCAGAATGATGGATGCTCCATGCTCACTAAATGAGGAGGTTAATGGATAGTTCTTTGCAGTGCCACAGCACGAGCACCTTGAGAGATGCTGGTAGATTTCCATATCCAAACTCTTGTGCAAATAAATATTGACAGTGCATTTAATTCAAATAATTAGTCACTGCTCCCCCTTCCTTCCCCTTCTTAAGTCTGTTAAAATTATTAATTTTTGAGGAGCATTAGGGGAATAATCCACAATCAATGACATGTCCAGTGTTCAGCTTTGCTGCTTGCAGAACAACTGATCACAGACCCAAATACCCCCAGTGCTCCAGGCACTTGACTGGAGGGGACAGACACTCTCCAACTACTGAGTGACTCTTCCCTGCAAACTGCCTTCAACAGCACGTTTAATATGCTTGAAATGAATCATATTCATTTTCATTCACCACAGATTTCTAGATGGTGTTAAAATCCTTTACTAACAATGAGCCTTGGGTTCATTAGTTTTGGCTGGACAGGCAAGTCGCACAGTATTTTCCTACCTCTTTATTTGGATGAATATGCAAATATTTCTATGACAGATACATGCATAAGCAAACTTGCAAGTGGGTATTTGCAAATATGTCTGCCACTCTGAAATTAGCTCTCTACAAACAACTCTGCTGGTAAAACTCATTGTTAGGGTGTTTGCAGAGAGCTAACAGATGAGAGGGTGGATATAGCTGGACTGAGCTCATTTAAATACCCAAGCAAATAGTTTCTGAAGTTTTCCATTATTCTCCCAGTTTCATTTTCAAAACTTTATGAAAGATATAGATTTGGCAGCTTCTCAAACTGCCAAGGACAAACAGGAAGGTAACAGAAGTCTCTGAGGGCCATTCTCATTTTGACATCTCTCTCCACATGTTCTTGATCTCCATTCTGGGAGACCACATCTTTGCAGCCTGGGGTTGGATTTTCTCTTGTCTCCAGTGCATGGTCTGGCAGAATTGAAGTATCCCCAAACGTGGAACACCCAGAAGGGTCACAGTTCATTCCCGAGGATCATGTTTCAGGCTTGGAATGGGGTGATTGCTGCTTCTGCTGGTCACAACTGTGACTCTTTGGTGGGACAGAGGGCAGAAATTTGCAGAACAACAGCCTTCAACCATGCCTTGCACCAGCATTATCAGCTCTCCCCACATGGTAGATAAGCAGTGGAATAAACCCACTTCATCCAAAAAACCCAGCAATGGTTCCAGATAAATACCTCTGCTCCAACACATTCTGTGGATATTTTGTCTGTTACACTCAAGTGTACTCAATTTTCTTTCAACAAGTAACTTCTTTGACCATGCTGCTAAACATGTCTTTCATCTCTTTATTATTCCCTCTTCTCCTTAAACTTATTCCAATAACCAAAATGCAGGAGCACTGTGAAATTGTTTGGATGCATCACATTCCAGAGATACAGCTTTGAAGCAGCACCACAGACATGGGAATAAATGAAAGCTTTAAAAGAAATAAATTAATTAAATTCAGACTAATATCTTCATATCCAAGAACACGAAGTGGCTTTGATTTCCAGGTCACATAATTTTCAGATTAATTAGTAGCAATGCTTCTTAATATATCACTGAAACTGATTACAGGAGGCAGAAAGTAAGAGCATCTTCATGGGAGTTTAATGCAGTTTAACTAATATGCTTTCACTTCAAACCTTTGGGTAATTCATCTTAACTTGCTCAGACGTCCTTGTGCACCTAAGCAAGTGAAGATGGATAACCTGGATGTTTGGGTGATTTCTTGCTCATCTCCAGCTGCCAGGAACTTCCCTGTAGCACTGGGATGAACAGAGGGTATCCACCAACAATAAAGGTGCTGTAACTCTGCTGTGGATTTATGGCTGCATCAGCTGCTCTGTGCCTCTGCTGCCTGCAGTGATCTCAGGGGTTTTCTGTTCTTTGGTGAGCAGATGTCAGGGAGCAGCTCCTCACCTTGCAGCAGAGGGGAGAGAAAGGTCAGGTTTTCTGTCAGTGTGATACCAAACAGGCCTGGGAGGGCAGATGGTGCTGAGGCTTCTCACGTCCCATGGATCACTAAGCTCAGGATCCAAAAGAGGATTTCTCTGTGGTCTGACAAGTTGGTAATTTTTTTATTTTATTTTATTTTATTTTATTTGGTTTTGGTTTTGGTTTTGGTTTTGGTTTTTTTTTTTTTGTTCTTAAAGAAATTAATATTTTTCCCTTTTTTCCCCTTCTCCTTACTGTATTGTATTGTCCTAACTCTCCAAGTAGGTAGCAAAGAGGAGCTCTAAACTCTCTCAAGCAGCTACAGTTAATCTGTCCATAGGTTAAAATTAAATTGAGAACACATCAAAAAACCATGGATCCTTTTTTTCCCCTCCTAGTATAATTTGTGAAAGTGATCATGTCTTATGTTTTTCCCCATAATGATGATAATATGGTGTCTCTATTTTGTTAGGGGAAAGGGAATTTTTTTTCTGATAACCACACACCCAGACAACAATTCTTGACTGGAATTCTGCTCATGCTCATTAGAGAGTTTTCAGATTGCTTGGTGTGTGTGAAGGGACGTGGAAGAGAAAGGGGAAGGAAAAAGGAAGAAAAAAACTGGAGACTGTGGAAAAATCCAAGAAGAATGTTGCAGCAGGAAGACTTAATATAGAAAGGAAAAGGAAAAAAAGTCTATATTTTATGGAGAAAGCACATTTTAGCAATAGCCTGCAAGCCTCCTTTTAGATAGGATAACATATTTCCTCAATGACAAAGGAAAAACTGACTCTTTAGAAGAAAAAAAAATCCTGGTTTAAAATACAGGGGAAAGGTCTCTGAACTCAGTCTGGGGGTTTTTTTGGAACCCAAAATAAATAGTTTGAGCAGTTATCAAATACAGCCAAGTTCCTCTGGGTTTGCCCAATCTTAGTCATCCTCTGGCCTCTTCTGTACTTCTGTTTGCTCTAAAATACATCAAAGGCCCATCTGAGATAAAACTCATCAAACAGCAGCAACCTCTGGAACCAGGGTAATTGTGAGTGAGGAGTGCAGAGAATGGCAGGATAACCATGCTGAGTACAGAGGATGAGGCTTCTGAGGAAGGCTGCCCAGGGGACCTCTTGGTTTGCCATAAGGATGAGGCCATCTGTGCATTTGACTGGCATTTCCTCTCTAGAAACAACTAGGATTTATTTCTGTGGATGTCCTCTGAAGCTGGTGGAAGTCACTGATTCTCCACCTCTCCCCAGCTCTTAGAAACTGTGCTTTTCCCTGGCAGAGCTCATCAGCTGGGTGGTCAGGAGGGTAAGGGAGCAGTTACATCACTCCAAAGGTTTCTGTGAGAGGCTGTTTGGGATCTGATTTCTCCTGGAGCATCTTGTTATCCCATGACTTCTGTTTGGGGTGGGAGAGGGGACACCTGGGATGAACAACCCTTCAGCCTGCAGTTATCTATCCCACTAACTTTTACATCCCATTTAATTCAGGTTTCTTACTTGGGAGGAGGCAGAGCAGCAGCCCCCCTGCCCCAGCTCAAAGGAAGTCAGAATGTGGGTAGGAATTCACTGTGAAATATCAGGCCTGGGGATCACCCAAGGCACTGTGGGGTTTTCTTTGTGGTCCTTCATCATTCATGCATTGCTCTGGTGTCTGGCCACAGGAAGAATAGGGCAAAACCAGTAAGATACAGTGTAAAACTCTTAATTTGTGAGTCAATTCATGTAATCTGTCTCCCTGGGATGCTGGTGAGATATCATGTTGTTGACATGGCTTTTCTATACTGACCATTGCATCACCAAGTGGAAGAAGATTTCGTTTTGTGACCTAGAAGCTCCTTAAAAGAATAGGAACACCTGGAGCTCCTGCCAGCCTGCAGCCTGGTGTGTGAGCCCCAGTTCCTCACTGAAACCCTGATGTTTTGTGCTTCCATATTGATAGACCATACTGGCCATCTGTGACAGTTTAAGTTGCTGTGACAAGGAGGACTAAGGCTAAATCACAACATCCATCACTATAAAACAGATTAAAAACCACACAGTGTTTGTGTGCCTATGGAGATGCAGGCACTGAGCACAAAGGGCTGCAGTGCTGAGGTTGGAATCAGGGGAGGGAACACGTAAAAAGCAATTACCTTCTGTCCACCATTCCCTGTACATACAAATAGTGTGGAACAGCAAGACTGTCATTGTATTTGTAGTCACAGAATTAATTTTGCTAGTATTTATATTGCATTTTGTTGACCAGGTCTGGAAATATTCTTGCCACCATCTCATCCATTCCCTAACCCCAAACCCTGGGTTAAGGATTGTAATTGGCAGGGTGGACATGCAAGTTCTGTAAAGCAAATGAAAAGTTTTCGTATTATGAGGACAGCATATATTTGCAAAATTTATCTTCCTATCTACTTTCATTATCATGTTTCTAAGTTGAAATGCGCTGCAATAAATTGAAGTTTTCTGCTGCTCCCACACCTAATTCCTTTCCCATTTTCTGTGCCACTAGCTCTTTTTTACAAAACTATTTTGTCCCAAACCACAACAAAATAAAATGCCAACTGCAAGATTTCTTTCTCTTGCTGAGGGAGAAATGCCTTTTTCCCAGTGATTTTCAGCAGGACACGATATCAGGATTGAGCAGCTGTTTGCAGCCTCCAGCTGATGCAAAGGAGCCATCCTTGGCCAGGGAACAGAAGAACCGGAGGGGTTCTCATGCCTCTTTGGTTTCTTTCCCCCTCCTCATATTAGCAATAATATTTCCTGAGTAAGATACTAGTGCAGCAAATGCATTCCAAGGTAGGTCTGTGGAACAGGAATATTTCAGATGGGACAAATGGACTAAAATCATGCATTTCGCAAAAAGAAAGGAATAGCCATGGGTAAAAACCTCTGTTGAAACCTCTTGAAAATAATATTTTCCTGTCAGTTCTGCAGATCTGGTATTTCTCCCTTAGGCTCCAGCAAGAGGCAGAGAAGGGTATTTTGGTGACAGGTGTAAACAATGTTTAAGGAATATTGACTGGTCAGCTGAGCAATATGTTACTCTTCTTTCATAGATTCTGAAATCTACAGAATCCTGGCTCTGAGTTTTTTACTTCTCACTTTTAATAAGCTTTTAATTGACCTTAAGAAATGCAGGAGACGCTGTGATGGCTATCCATTACCATGTTGTTTATTTTCACCTTTACAAAACACTACCTCAAATTTAAATGACTTTGCTCTGAAAGGAGGGCAGAAAAATGTATCTATACTCCAGATGTCAATGTTCTGGGAAGCAGGTTTGGTATCATCATGGGTTACACTTTTCTGGAGATACTTCAGGGTTCTCTTCAGACCTAGACTTTGTTAGGTAAGGAGGCTCCTCTGGCAGAGTGGGCTCTTCAACCACACAGACATCGATACTCTGGATGGATGAGTGGAGAGGAAGTAAAATAGGACCAGTGTTCTTCACAGCTGCAAAAGATCCTTTTGATTTATTTCTTTTGGTGCTCAGAGCTGCAAAGGGCGTCCCAGAGAGGGATGGCAGGAACTGTGCATAGGTTTTATCTCCCTGCAGAAGTAATTTGTCAGGCTCTGCATAAGCAGAGATGTGGCTGCACTGAGCTTTTCTCTTTTGCCACGTGTTCTCCATTTCCCACAATGCGGACACCAAAGTTGCTGTGAGTGGTCAAGTAGGAAAGGCAGGAGAAGTGGGATGCGAAGGACACAGCAGGATGAAGGAGCCAGCCTGGTGTTACATTGCAGGAAAGTTGAGGAAATAAAAACAGCTCTGAGGCTTTAACAGATCTTTGTACAAAGACCATCAGCTGGGCCTCAGAGCCCAGAGACAGCTGCAGGTTCCTGGAAGGATTTTACACAGCATCACACAGAACAGCCCCATGGGCTGCACTGGATCCTTGGGTCACTTCTACATCTCATTACACCTGATCAGCCCACCTGCTCTGAGTGCAAACTTCCTCAACCCACTGCAAGCTGGATCCTCCTGGCAGATGAAGAAAGTTCCTTCCTGCTGTTCCCTGGAGGAGCTGTGTGCTGCAAAGCTCATTGTGGAAAGGTCTTCTGCTGACCACAGAGAACAAAACCAGCAAAGTCCTACTGCTAATTGGTTTTCCACAGCCAGATGAGCTCACAACACCTATCAGAATCCATTTGTCCCCAAGGCTGAAGCAGCTCTCCAGATTCAGGAATTTTCAGCCTGTGCAGCAATGATAAATAAGAAGCAGGCAATGGCAGAGCAAACAGACTGCAGTACTGGAGGTCTGCTCTCTATTAGCTGCAGGATGACTCCTGGTGAACCCCAGGTTTAATGGCAAATATCTTCTTTCAGCAGCTGTTTCCCCAGACATCTTATGTACATGCACCCTGAACTGAAATACTGGTCTTGTCCTGCCTTTGAAAAAGTCTCTGAATTACATTTGAAAATGAATTAACTTTGAATGATGGTGTTGACAACCAAATTCTGAAAAATTTAAATGCTGGTCTCATTTTTGTTACTAGTGAAAAATGACATCAAGAGCTAAAGGCTTCAGAAAACTTTCAATATTTGTAAACATCTCCAAAGCTGAACTATTTAAGCTTTAGGATTCAGGGAAGCTTTAATGTCTGCAGAGGAACCTGAATTTTAATTTAATAATTATATGTGGAGCCAGTATGCCAGATTAGAGCAGCTCAGAACTTCTATTTTGAGATCTGTTTTAAGCTGTTTACAACTTGGACAAGTTTTGAGAATTTGAATTGCAGGCTTTTGAAATAATTTGACGTTTGTAGAAAAGCATCTGTTAAATTGGTGTAGAACACTGTCTGAGGATGAGACAAGAGAAAAAGTGCATTGTTACAAAAGTCCTCATTTACTTCCAAGTTCAAAAGCAAGGACTTTTCGGGTAGCAAAGAGAAGATAAGGTGAGGAGTTGTCTCCTTGCCATTATTCTGGAAAAAAAAGCCAAAACAAACAACAAGACAAAACAGGAACATAAGGAAATGTGAAGCTCAGGGGTAAAAAATCTATTAACAGAATTGGTGGAGTCTGGCACCTAAATTTGCTGAAGAGTGTGTCCCAGCCTGCCAGTCATGTTCTTTGAAGATGACGAAGACTTAACAGATCATTCCCTTTCCCCAGGGTGTCATGGGCAAAATAACCTCAATTTGGGGACTTTTTACTCATATTATCAACCCAATCAAGACAAACATCTAATCAGTGATTTTTTTTTTAACTGAGAAAAAATAAAGTGCAAGCGATTAAAAAACACTTAAATAAACACCCTTCCTCCTTCAGCCTCCAGTTAAGTCAAATGCCTGCCCTCCCACCTTCCCAATGAGAATTTTTAGCGTTTTCACTCCAGGTTCCACTCAGTCTTTCACAAACCTTCAGTGAGGCAATGGGTGGTGAGTTGAGGTTGTTTGTACTGGTGCTTCTCACTGTGCCCACCCTGTCCCAGCTCATCCACAGCCACCGTGGTGGCACAGGGTGGCCATGGCCATGGAGTTGGTTGTCCCTGACCCATAACTGGACATGGTCTCTTCAGGCTTTTTACCTTGCACATGGGGCACCACCACAGGCTTTCCCATGAGTGAGTCTGTGCAAGTGGAGCCATCAGTGGGGTGAAACACTCTGGTCCAGAGCAGCCAGACCAGGAGTGGGGATGGATCCTGCTTCTTTCATTGCCGTGGCTGGTGCTGAATTCCTGGTCCAAAAAGGGCTGATACCTGCGTGGTGCTCCATGTACCAGGTGAAATACCATGGCTGGGACCGAGAAGAGGAGCCCAGGCTCCAGATGCAGAGGGGCTGAACAGTGATTTTCATGCTGCAGTTGCACTGTCGGCTGGGCACGAGGAACAGACACCAAGGATTCTGCCCCCCCAGCCCCTGCAGTGCAAAGGCTGCAGTTTGTGCTGTCAGTAAAACCTTCAGATAGCTGGAAATCCATGCCATCCCCACCCAGTGCTGGCACAGGGAGAAGGGCAGCCTACTGCCATCCCCTGTTCTGGGATCTGCTTTGTTAACAGAGCACAGAACTAGACCAGAGTGCTTGTGGGAACCACCTAAGTGCTGCATGCTGCATTTGCAGCAAGGGCAGAGGAAGACAAGGGGTTTCTTTTTCCCCTTTATTTAGTATAACCCTCATGCAATAGAAATGTACTGGGACTTGATGTGACTTCAGAGGTGAGACCTCTTCCACCCTGTCTTCAAACAGGCTGCTGTCTAATTTGATTCTTGTTTCTTAAGAGTCATCATTTCTGATGTGGAGAACACTCACAGGCAGTCACGCACGCTCTCCTTGCCACCTGCACAGCCTCGAAGCAGAAGTGAAGCAGAAAGACACGAAGACTTTTATTCCTGGAACTGGGAAGCAGGGGGGTGTATCAGGACTCCAATCTGCAGTAAACTATTATAATTTTGGAAACAAGCTACCATCACACCCCCCCATTTTAAAAGTGACAGTTCTTACAGAGAGGTCCTGGCAGTGCTGATTTGCATCTCTGCTCGAGCCCTGACAGCAGCACCTCTCTGGGAGAATCCCCCCAAACACAGTGCATGTGTGCAATGGGACATGACAGGCTGTGTGTCTGTGGGCGAGTCCCTCAGGGGCTGTTACAAGACTCAGCACCGTGTTCTTTTAACTGCCTGAGAGAGATTATAATTATTTTTCTGTGCCTGGTGGAGTGTCTTCCCACTACTATAAAATGCAATTTGCAAACAAAAATACAAGAAAAGGGATTTTGGATGATCTGGGCACTGTCCAGGGCCAATTACAGAGCACCGTTTTTTTCTCATCTGCAGCTGTGAGTACAGTTTATAATAATTTACTGAAGTTGTTAAAAAGAAGTAATTCTTTACACATCTGTTTTTCATAGGCATTTACTGGCCTGTAGAAAATGTAATTAAGCAGAATTCCTGCCTGTTGGGTTTTTTACGCAAGATCTTTCTGTTCCACTGCTGCTGTTAAATTCATCAAGATGTGGGCGCCAAATTTAATCCTAAACCCAAAATTTGTCTTTGACAAAGGCCCTACAGTGTGCAAAACTGCCTGGTTTTGTCTGCTCCATGCCCGAGCTGTACATGCCCCTGGTCAACACAGCTGAGTCTCACCTCAGCTTCTGGGTGGAATGGATGCTTCAAATCAGGATTTAGGAAAACTCCACCATTAAATAAAGATAGTGGGGGGTGGGGATGGAGAGGCTCCTGGGAGTCCCTAATGGAGTTGGTAATGGCATGCAAAGCCTTTCATCTCTAGGTTTCTAGGCCAAGTTAGCTGTAGTGACCCAAAGCTTTTTGAAACCGAGAAGAGATGTATTTTATTTGAACTTGTAATAAGTAAGAAGACAATTTGACCTGATTTTTTCAAAGGGGTAAGTGTGTGTATGCCCTGTTGGGAGCTTGAAAATCAACAGCTTGTCTTTGAGTAAAAGAGAGGCAGTTCTTCTGCCTGGCTGCCTTTCAAGCTTCCCAGGCAGCCCCACCCAAAGCCAGGGCATCCCTCCTCCAAGAGCAGCAGGAGGGGATCCTCTGGCCCTGGCCAACCTCCTCTGCCTTCTTCTCATCTCCTCTGCCTTATTCTCATCTCCTCTGTCCCACTAACTCAATCATCAAGTTTTCCTAAAAGGAGATACTTCCAAACATTGACTGACTTCAAGAGTTTGTTTACAGGAGAGACATTTGTCAAATGGCACATGGGGACAGATGATTTTTTCCCTCCTAGAACAAGCCTGGAAGTAATTTTGGAGTGCATCATTTATATAGGTATTCACTGGCAGCAGTACTCCATTTTTTTTCAGCTCTAAAAAGAAAATGTATCATTCAGTTACATCTGTTTATAACAGTGTAAGACAGTCCTGAGTGATGAAGTGCCATGTGGTGTTTTCAAGCATTTTACCTCTTCACTGTTTTTCCCTATTAGTGTCAACAACTTCTTTTTTTTTTTTTTTTACCTCTTGTAGGCTGCTGTTTTAGGACACTTTCTCCTTGTGAGTTAAGGAAAAACTTGATTTGGTCTCCAGGCTGTGTTTAATATATATATATATAAAATTAAAAAAAAGAGAGAAAAGTTCTGCATTTTTTTCCCCAGTGGCAGATTGGCAGGATTTCCTTTCCACCTGTCCTCCAGCAAGGAAGATTCCTTATCTCAGCAGTTTTGCTGCTGAAAATCAACAGGAAATATCACCACAATTTTAATGGAGGCTGACAATAGTAGGACATCTGGTATTAAGAGAAGCTGTTAACCATATTCAAAATCTATGTATAGCATGACAGCAAGGCAGTTATGTAAGATTCCTTGTCACTTTGGGTTGCAAGTGTAGTAGAGCACTCTCTTACACAATGCTGGCACACAGGCCTGCATGGGGTCTCTGAGATTTACACTTGCTCCACACCAGTCCCCACATTGCTTGGCCTCAGACTATTCCCTTCCTCCAGCCCTCACCCTGTGCTGCCCAGTTTCATCCACTGGGAACAGGGGCCTGCTGCTATTCTGAGTTTTTTAGGTGCTGCATGTCAGGCACACAATCACCCCTAAATCCATGGAGTAATCAGCAGAATTTGTCATACCACGTCTGCTCCACCCTGGGGAATTCTCCCTGCTGCCATCAGCCCAGCAATGCTGGGCCACTGATGTGGCACTGAAAATCACCAGTGATGTGGCACTGAAAATCACCAGTGATGTGGCACTGAAAATCACCAGTGAGCAGTGCCTGTTGGCCAAGGGCAGCACAGGTACCTGTGTCCACCAGGAATGTGCAACACCATGAGGAACCAGCCCAGGACAGCACAAAAGAAAAACGTGTAGGGAAAACTGGGTGTGTCTGTGGGAATATGGACTAAAGTCACAAGGCAGTATTTTAAATTCTAAGGCCCTTAAATTGTCTGTGCATTTATAAACCTAGAATAATTCTTTAACATTCCTACTATTAGTGAGTCTGTACCAAATTTGGAGAGTGTTGTGAATGGTTTTGGGGGTATAGACTAATGGTATTAAAGGGACCAATGGGGCCAAGTTCTTTTCTGGGCTGTATTTGTGCATTGTTAATGACTTCTATTATTAAAGACATAGTACAAGCCTATGTCTCTTAAGTATTTGGGTAAAAATCTGCATTTTCTAACCCACGCAATCAGTTCTACTTAAGGCTGTTAGGACAGAGAGGCAAATGGGCAATTTTGGAAATTAAGAGAACTGCACTAGAAATGAAGAGGCATAGAGAAGTAGACCTCAGATCCCATTATCTGAACTCATTTTATTAAGGGCATATTTGCACTGTATTTGCAATTCCCTCAGAATCGCCTACCCATTGCCGAGGAACGTCTGCAGAGCAATTATGTTATTGCAGATGCTAATGCCACCTCGGGGAGGGAGGCAACCAGGAATCCTGCAGCTGTGGAGAGAAAATCTCAGATTTTAACCATGGCTAATGAACACTTGGCATGGCACCTTTGTTCTCCCCCCTTCCTTCTCACGGAAGCTGGCTCCATGTGGAGCTGGAAAGTCAGTGGGGCTGTACATTCGCCTGCTGGTGAGCTATAATGTAGCAGCTGTTACCAAATGACTTGTTCCCTACATAGTTAAATTAGGCCTAATCTTTCTTTGCTCTGTCTGTGCCAGGTCTTTCTTTCTTCTTTTTATTTTTTTCTTTTTTTTTTTTTTTCTGTGTCTTAGTTGAGACAAACAGGACCCGAGGTATTTATGTGGTTTTCCCTCCTAAGGCTCTGAAAATTAAAAATGAGTTGTCACTGGCCCAAGCCCCATGAAAACTGGGGATTTCAATCGACAGTTCTGCCCCATTTCACTGCAGAGAGTGGGATGTAATTATTACAAATGTCATGGTAACAAACTTGGTGGTTTTCACAGTGACAGTTGCCACTGCAGAAATAGCACAACAGAGAACAAAAATTACCTGTCAAGCAACTCATTATGTTCATCCAAATCCTGCTTGTTCAATTCTCCATTGGGCTGCACCTGACACAACACTTCCAAAAGCTCTCACAGATTACCCCTGTGGATCTGTCTCAGGCCACAGACATCCTCCCACAGCCCACCTGGGCAGCCAGAACCAGAGCCTCCAGGTCTAGAGGGATTTCAGTGCCTCCCCAGAAAATGTCTCACACCCAGTGCAAACCCATACTCTTAATATAGGGTCTGGAGAGAGTAGGAACCTCACAGAGCTGGCAGGGTTGGGTGAAGCCTTGTGTGGAGGTGGCTGAGAGGAGACACATTGAATTCTGGCATTCTCTGGAGCTGAAGTGCCCTGGGTTGTGACCTGCTCTTCACAGAGTGGGAGATGTGACTGTTCTGCTAAAACTGTAGCCCACTAGTCAGTGTTTTCACACTGAAAGCAGGAAATTTGGGTTAAACTTGCCTGTTTCCTCTGATCTGGTGCTTTCCAGACCCCAGGAAGTGCCCCAGACTTGTTCCAGGATGGAGAAATAAGAAAACTGATGGGCATGCAGGCAGGAACACAGGACTCAGTCTCTGGTGAAGCTGAGTTATTGTGCAAAGGAGAATTTAGGGTTCATTGGACCAGAGATGCCAAGACAATTTAATACATTTCAGTATTTCAAAACCATAGTGAGGTGACCTTGGACCATGGAATATCACAGGGCACATTCTCATGGACTAAAGTGGGACTCAGGTGCCTTAAACCACTGGAGGGACATTGGCATTGAACCTGCAGGTGACAAAATGTGACTGGCACGTGGTGTTCCCTGGATGACACTGTGCTTTGCCACAGCTGCCTGCCAACACAGCCAGCCTAGCAGGAGGGAGCACCCCCCAAGGATAACCTCATTTTCTCTTCTTTGTCCAGTTGTCCTCATGCAGAAAGTGACATCTCTCTGCCTTTTGGGTTTTAAGTTCATGAGGTGATTCATTCCATTCTTTTCTACTTCAAAATAACCCGATAAATACATCACTGAATAGGCCTTTTATCTGATAATGGGTAGGAATCAGATCAGATCACAAAATGCAAACATTGCTTGCATCCTTTAGTGCTCTCCCTGAAAGGAAGGGTCTGATGAACACAAACACCAGGCTATTAAGCAGCGTTTTTTCCAGCCCCTAACTCACAAGGGGGAGTCATATGTCTACTCTTTGGATCTTTTACAGACTGATACTCTGAGCTTTAGTGCCTCATGGAAAGCACTGCTGAATATTTTCTGTCTTTTGCAACCCACAAGATCAAGAGGGTGGAGGAAGCAACACAGTTAGCTAAGGTAACAGTTGTAAATTCTCAAGGAAAATCTTTACTGAACAAAAGAATTATGTCTTTCACTGGCTCTCTCAGAAGAAACACCTTTTTGAGGAAAGGAATTTCAAAATGGGGAAATGATTGATTCTGAGCCAAACTCTCATTTATTTCTACCATTTCTTACATGAATACAGGAAAACTAATTCAAGTAAAATAAGAAAGGACCTTTCACCTCAACAAAAATTTCAACTCTTTCCATGTCTTTTGACTAGGGAAACATATCAGGGCAATGCAACCATGAGGACACCCTGCTTCATTCACCAGCAAGAAATTCCCTGCCACATTCCCAGGTGATATTTGGCCTTGAAGTCAATAACTTCTATGTGTAATAGATCAAGCTAGGCTAGGATGTTCTAGTATAAATTTATACCATATGAGAATTTTGCTCAAGATATAATTCAAGCACCTAAGGATGAACAAAGTAACCCACAAACCAGCCACTGATTTCCCAAAGGGGTGCTTGCAATAGGAAATCAGCTGGCAGCATGCAGAATTAGGGCTTTAATTGCTCCTAAACCAAAACGATGTGGAACTATATTTTTAGCCTTTCAGAGTGTGTTCACTAGTGGAGAAATTCTGGGATGGGTGCCTACAAATTGATGCAGGAGATCCTTTTGACCTGTGCTACCAAGGGATGGACTATAGCTCAGTGAAGAGGATTTAAGGACCAGATGCATTTCACTTTTGGTTTTTTCCCCCTGATTAAGTATTTTGCCAAGGCAGAACCTGAAAAGAGCAAAATTCCACTCGTACTCCAAAAAGAGCAGCCTAGGATTTTTTAACTTTTTTTTAATGTTTCACAGTTTTAAAATAAGGAATATGCTTTCCTTTGCCTAACACTTTTATTAGGGTTTTTATGTACATCTGGAGGTGTGAGATTCTCCCTATTTTCCATCTTATGTCTCCATCCCTCCTTTTTTGTTCATTTAAGTAAGAAGGGCTGAAAGGAGGAAATACCAAAAACTGGGGATTCTTTTTTAGTTTACTATTTTGATCTTTCCTTCTCTCCAAAATAAAATTTTGTAAATTAAAGAAAACCCAACAATAGTAATAATAATAATAATTATTATTATTATAGAACTTATTTTCCCTAAGTTACAATAAGTCATTTTGACTCTGTTTTGTCTGCCAGGCTAATAATATTGCAGCCAAAGAATGCATGCTGGGTTTGGGCAGGTCTCTCAGCAGATGAAAAATAATTTTAATAAATAGAAGAAGCTATTGGCAAAGGAAAACAATCTTGGTATTTTTAACGCGCCAAAAAACCCTATTTTCAGCCTTTGACCTTTTAGATCAAAAAATTCTGAGAAACAGTCAAAACTAGTTTGTTTTCAGCTTTCTCCATCATTTATACTCAATCTCTTCTCCACCCACAGGTTCACCCACTCCATTGCTAATTAAAACAGAACTCAGTATCTTTGTCTTTTGTGCCTGTCTTTGCAGTCGATAGGGTCCCTGTTCCCTTGAAGCTGGAATGCTTCCTTGTCTCCACAGAGAAGGGCAAAGAGAATTGTTATGCAATGTTGAACTGCCAAAGCAGGGAAGGAGAACACGTTGTCAGAGCTCAGGCACAATGGGAAGGTGGAGATTAAGGAGTCTGAGGGAACTGAGGTCCCCTCCTCATACCCTGCCAGCACGGGGCACCTGCTTAGAAAGGGCAGGTGGTCACAGCCAGGTGTTCTTGCTGCCATGGCCCCTAGAAATCATAATTTTTCGGCAGATTTTAAATCCAAGTTGTGCTCATCAAAGTGTCCCTGGGCTAGGCTAATAAGAGAAGAAGATGGGGAAGGTTAGGGCAGGGGAGTTGCACAAGTCATTTGAAGCTGGAGAAGAAAAGAACACTTTATTTTAGTGGTTAATTTAAGGTCTTATCTCCACGTACTTGGAGCTCTGTATTGGCTGAAGCCACCCTTCCATGCAGGGCTTTGTCCTCTGAACTCCTCATGAAGTTTCAATGACGTAGCAGGGATAAAAGACTAAGAACAAAACCAGAGAACCAACATTTTTTTTCAGATTCTTGTGGATTTGATGTCAAAGAGAAGAATATTCAGAGCCCCAGTCCAGCTGGCAGATCTGTGCTCCTTCCCCATCCTAAAGTCTTTTCTGGGACATTTAAGCCAGGCTCCCACTGTGCTGAGATTCAGAAGCAGGTTTGCAAAGCTCAAAAGCTTCCCAGGAGGAAGCTGCTTTGTCTTCCTCTCTTACAAAAGCCCTGTGGTGCCCCTCTGGTTGCTTTCCAGCAGATCCAGCTTCCAAAGCCTTCCCTCCAAGCACAGAGGGGCATTTCTTTCACCTAACTGTCCTCTCGTGTTTGGAAAAGCTCTGAAGAGAAGCCACTTGTGGAGTGTGTTTAGTAATAGGATGTGTCCCTGCTGCTTTGGAGTGTGCCTCCTGTAAATGGCTTTGCTATGGCATTTAATCAATTGTTTCAGCTGTTTATTACCTTGTATATCACCATGCAATGGAGATAGCTGCTCTGGTTAACTTTATTGGATCTGAAATAAATACACAGGATCCACTTAGAGTTCTCTTGGAAGGATATGCTTCGAATGCACTGAACCAAAGCAGGCAGTGAAACTCGCTGCCCAACAGCAGAACAAATCTGTGTACAAAATTAAGCAACTGGCTCCGTGCTTGGAATAATGCCTTGGTGAGTTCTAAGATGTTCTCTCATCAAAGAAAAAGTTTCTTTGCTGTCCCTTCTTAGATGACTCCTGTAAAGGCAGTGCTGGGGACGCTGGTTTCACCTACCACACTGACAGCACAAAGTAAACAGAAATGTGTGTCCAAAGCTCTTGGAAAATGGTTGAAGAAGTCCCAGCACCAGAGATCAGTGAGCTCCAGTTTCAGCAGCCTCTCAGGAGGCAGAGAGCAGAGGAATCTAGAAGGTCATCTGTTTCCTTGACTCCACTGATTTGTCCCCATTTTGGTTTGCTCATATTTGACAGACACACAGAAGGCTGGGGGATAACTAACAATGAAGTGGAGATGCCACTACACATCTCCACATAAAAAAGGATTGGAAAAAGCAAAAGGCACAGGGCATTCCAGGATGTAAAGCTTGCTGAGAGCTCAGTATGCCTCCTGGAGAGTCTTGGCTGGTTGCTTACCCACGTGGGGTTGAGACAGACATCAGAACAGACTTTTTTTTCCCAGAGAAAACCAAATTAACTAGAGGCCAGAGTTCCTGACATCCCTGCAAGTCTGGTTCCAGCTCTAACTAAAACCTGATTTCCTGCAGACAAATGAAAAATATCAAGATTGACATCCATTGAAACAGAGATGTGGCATCACACTCCAGGGACAGGAGCAAAGCAGTGCATTCAGTCCTTGCTGAAGCCTCTATTGAGCTGCATATCAAGGGTGTAGGAGATATCCTGCCTTCATCTGTGATTGGATCTAGAACCAAAATGCTCCATTGTCCATATTTTTTCTTCCCAGTAAATTTTTATTAATATCTCTCAGGCAGAACCTCTCCCCAGCTGTTCCCTGGCACTGTGTTGATGTGCCACACACATTTCTGAGGTAATGCAAGGTGTGGCCACTCACAGAAGGTTGGGGTACACAGGTAAAGGGGCTCCTTCATGGCAGGGTTACAGAGATAACAGTGTCCTCCTGGAGTCTGGAGGGTGGCTCATGACCTCGTACAATGACAGGTTGGCTCTCTGAGTAAAAAACCACTCTAAAATCAGGAAACTGGGATGCACCTGCTCTGTTTCAAGGAGCCAGACCCAAGCACCCTCCACAGTGATCACTGAGCTTCCCACTACCCAGAAGGAAGATGCTCCTACGTGCCCAAAACCACCCTGCCAGTTTTAGGTCCGCAGCAGTGGCTATGTAGGTGAAGTGGAAGCCTGGAGAAATGTTGTGAATTAATCTGTTCCAGGCAGTGAGCAGAAGACATGGGCTGCTCTCCCCTGCTGCTTACAGAGCCTCTGAGGGCAGCACAGCAGGCAGAGCTGCTCTGCTCCCACTGCCCAGCAGCTCTGCAGAGAGCTGCTGTCATACTTAGTGGAGCATCTAATGCCTGCCAGCCAGCCAGCAAGGCAGTGGAGACAGGAATTCAGAGATGCCTCAAACTCTGGGGAGCACTAGTCAGCAAGCTGCTGTCCAACAAGCAGCAGTAATGGGAAATAAATCACACAAGCTCAGCTTTTTCCAACAGAGGCTCGTTATTCAAGAGGAAGGACACATCCAGTCAATGAGGCGTGGTGCTGCTAAATGGTTGGCTCAACATGGCTGTGAGTAAATACAGTAAAATAAGTCCTGCTTCTCCCCCAGTGTGAAGACTCAGGTCAGTTCTTGAGAGGTGAGAGCACAGGCCCTGTGAGCAGAGGCTGGAAAATTGATTTCCCTTTCACTGTTTAAATTGGAGAAGATGGCCTCTGCCTGATCCTCTTACATCACTTGGGTCATGGGTTTTTGTGGCAGCCAGGGACTTTTCTGACTCAAAGTCCTATGAGATCCCACTTGTTTTCCCAGAACAAAAGCTTCCCCTCCCATACTGATTTTGTTCAAAACTCAGGTCACTGAAGCTGCAGCCCTGCAAAGATGCAGAACCAGGGTTTTCCAGCAGGGTACCTGCTTCAGGCTCCTGCTGCAAAGAAGCCTCCCTGAAGCAATATTTTCTGATGGGGTTTTAGCACTCACCATACCCAGGTCAAATAATTGCATAATTCTACTGTTGTACACCCCTCTCCCATGAGAACACCAGGCTGGACTGTCCTTCCAGTAAAAGTGAGAGTCTGATGAGAAAAGCATATTCCCAACTCCCCCCAGTTTGTCTCCTTGAGAAGCATTTGTCAGGTTGCCTGTTCTGGCCATCCATCTCCAGCATGTCATTAATCAGTCAGTACAGCACATGTCCACAAACTGCAGGGCACAAGGGCAGGAAGAGAAGCTGGATTTTAATTTTTCATGTTTATCATGTTCGTAGTTCTCCACAGCAGCACAATGATTTCTTTCTGTTCATAAAAGACAATTGGGAAAATTAGTTGGTTTCAGTTTAACAAGGTAATGATCCAATTTAGCAGAGATCAAAGCAAGCAGTGTGGCAAATGCAGAATGGTGAAATTAAGTTACTTTATTAATGCTCACTGCACTTGGACCAGAGTGATTGAGTATCCATTAGGTTTACTGAGCTGCAATTAGCAATTATCAGCAATAGCCTCCTCTGTATGGGCAAGTAGAGGTCTGGCAATGAATATTTCCACCTTGTAAAGTCCCAATTGATGTAGTAGGAATGCAGCATGGTGGCCAGTTACAGAAAGACTAAGAGGACTTTACCTGTGACTTCTTTTTCTGACTGATGCATCATGATGCAATGAAAAATTATGCATATGCTAATGATCTTCACTGTTATGCTGGTGGGTAACTTGATGACTGGCAGTAGCCTAAAATTTGAAGAAAATTAGAAATGAACACATTTCTTTCATCCAATCTGTCGATGTAGCTATCCACCAATAACCCCCCTCTTAATCCATTACTGGCAAAAATCAGTGGTAGCCATTCTGTAAACACAGTGATCAGCAGAGGAGGTGGAGTGGTTTGCAAGCTTTAACTGAAATCTGACAGTGTGAGAAGGATTTAGGTTCACATTAGTGTCTTTGTCTCTTCCGAGACAATTCTGTGATCATTAAATTCTCTGATGACAATTATGTCACTTTGTTCATTATTTCTCCTCCTTTGATCTTTCTAAATGTTGGAGAATAGGATCTTTATTTATGTAGTATTCATCTGTTCCTGTTCCTTGCTCCTCAGGTGGATAAACCTACAGTCATCTGAAACATGCCAAAGTATTTTTGTTTCAGCATAGGCTCCGTGGATTTTATCCTGCATGGTGCTTGTGTATGCATTTGCCTGTTCATTTCTGGGCCTGTTCTCCCTTAATGACTTTTGATCTTGCTGTCCAAATTAAAGCAAATTTGACAGCCAGGAAAATTCTTAAATATACCAAGTTCTTACAAGTCTTTTGAAAGTAGGTTGTCAGAAAGAGTAAAGAGAAGCTATTAGTAGAGAGAAGCTGCCTTTCCAACTCCTACCAGACATCAAACAATCTACAAGAAACAACAATGTAAGAAAAAGTTCAATTTGGCATTTACATCTTGTTAGACATCAGAGAACATAGAAGACACATGGCCATAACAAACCAGGCTTCCTGCACTGCCTCACTTAGGTTTTGTAGCTCTTAAAATCCACCCTTGAATAAAGAAGTATTGCCTTTGTTGACTGAGTGTGATCTGAGAGAAAATGGGGAACAAAGGAGCTTGAAATGGAAAGGCATGAGGAGAAGATGGCAAGAAAACAGATGAGTTGTGGGAGATTTGGGAAGGTGATGGTGCAGGGGGCAGTGACAGCTGGGTCCTGTGTGAGTGCTGTGTGCTTGGTGTTGTATTAAGGAGCAGCTCAAGTGGCTCCACTTCCTACCCTGGAGTTGTTCATTCCCAATCTTCTGCAATAAAATGTAATAGCCCCACTGAATTTCCCATTAGGAAACAGAGTGTGTATCCAAATTGTTTATTTCTATCACCCTAAACACCTTTGGGCAGACTACTTTGGGTTATTGCCACATTAAATGCTCAATTTTTTCAGTAGCTGGCCCCATGCAAGGATTGTCATTGCTTTTTCTGTATTTTAGCTATATATAATAAGCACAGACCTACAGTAAAAAGTTTGACTAATTGGGGAAATATTTGGGTTTCCTTGTTTAAATTTGCCATTTTATTTTTAACATTTTGAGTCACACCTTTGGACATGTGCAGACATTCATGTGGATTCACATATATGTCCTTCTAGACACACAGACACATTCCTTCTGTATGAAATTAGGAGTGAATATCAGTATCTATGTCATCTGCCAGGAGATAATTTGCACATTCCTTTTGGAAGAGATATGCGGTACAATTTAAAAATATTAGTTTTGCTACTAAANAAAAAAAAAAAAAAAACCTTGCCAACAAGAGAGCCTTACAATTTGTGTAATTTGATTTTCCATGCTTGATGGCCTTATTGTTTAGTATTTATTGAGCTGCATTTGACAGGAGTTCTATTTACAATTTAGTCAAACAGTTTGAAAGTTGCTAACTTGGCCATGTGTCTCCAAAATGTTCTTGGCTTTTCCCCACACACACCTATCCATCTTAGTGACTCTGTTATCAGCACAATTATTGGTTTTATCTGCACTGAGGAGCTGTCAGAAGCACAGTCCTGGTGCACAATCTGTTTACTCTGCCAAGATAAAATGACTGATGTCCCTATGTATGAGGACTGGGTATTTCCTCTGAGCTGTGTAATTTGGGAAAGATTGGAGCTGCTGTCTTGTGTTAGAGCTCCTTCTCTGCTGTGCTTCATTGCTTTCTTCCCAAAGTCACTGGGGAAAAAGTCTCTGCACCACCTTCTTTGGGAACTCTGTCTGTCCTGATCAGACCTAATTTTTATGTAGGACACTAATGACAGGAGGAGTGAAACTAAAATAAATACCTGCTCAGGGAATGGGGCTGTAGTCAGGCCATAAAAGTCCATATCACAGAAAATGGAAAGAATTCTAAAATTTCCATTTACAAAAACATGCATACTGTGTCCTAACAGAGCACATGAGTAAATACTTGACAAATAGTACTTAAAAAATAGTAGGGATTCATGGGATGTTTGGGTGGTGGAAGAATATCAAATCCAGAAAGAAGTTTTGACAGTTTAGGCAAATTTGCTCTCTCCAAGCAGGCAACCTGCAGGATGTGAGGGGATGATGAAGAACTCTGTTTACAGTCAACAGTGCCAGTCCTAGAAGACATGTTCAAATTTACAGCATAATAGATGATGACAGAGGAAAAAGGCTCCAGTTGGCCCTTGCTTCCTCTTACAGCTCCTATCATGAAAATGAGATAAGCAGGACTCGATTTTCCCCTGGGGATCCCTTAAGAGAGATGACATTCCTGGCACTGAGGCCATGGCTGAATGTCTCTCCCAAGGGGCTCCTCCTCTCAGAGCAGGTAGAACCACAAATCTTCCACAGCAATACACAAATTACTCTCTGACATAAGGGTCAGGATGGCAGGGGGTAGTTTAAGCACGTTTCAGCAGAACAGGACATTGCTCTTGACATGATAATAAAGAGCATTTGTAGTTGGCTCTCAATTCACTTCCCATTTTGTTCTTCACTCAAGGACAGTTAAAAGGGATTCACTTATCTCACTAAAATTTCTCTAATATGCCATGCCAGAAAACTAAAAAATCCTTTGTGATTCATATTCTATCAAATCCATTATTATCTTTTGAAAAGACAACAGTCCTCCTCCTCTCTGGAGAGATGACATTTCAGCTCCAGGTGAGGCAATTACAGAGCTGATTGCAGGGGATGGAAACTGCTGTACCAACTCTCTGATTAAGAACTTGATTAGTATTTATTTATGTTTGATATGTGTTTTATTTAGATTTTCCATAACTAAATGCAATTGGCATTACATTAGGAGGTTTCAAGTGAATAAACCCTCTCTTTTTGTTGTCTTGGGTTAATGGTAAATATCAGAACCTTTCATTTTTTGATTGGGAATTTGAGTGTGATTTTTAGTGCTGCCTCATATAAAAATCACTGTGTTCATTCTCAGGCACAGAGAGATTTCGGATCTGGAAAATATATGTGTTTAAAGGAACACACAGGAAGCTTTCCAGCACTTCTAAAATCTTTGGTATTTTTCCATTCACAGTGTTGTACCACTGTTACATCCATCTATTACTCATTCCTTGTATAGTCCTTGCAATGGCTTTGTTAGCTGAGCTTCTTCCCCAGAAAATGTAAAGATCTTGAGGCTGACTTAACATATCTCTTCTTTAATGCCAAGTTGTAAAAATCTACTTAAAAAATATTCAAAAACCGCAAGGTCAAGGTAGTGGGCCCATTAGAACTACTCCGTGTGAACATGTATCTGAATTTTGGTTCAGATTCTTGTGCCTTGAATCTGCTTTTTTGAGTTTCCCACCCTGGACACCAGAGGGACACCAGAGGGACATTGTGCATTTGCTTCTACGTGGTCTCCTGTGGGATGAGCACCCAAGGGGGTCATTTCTTTCCCTCTGCCCTTGTTGCATTGCCCTGTGTACCTTAAATGCCTTATCAGTCAGGCTGGGAACACGAGTAGCTTCATACATTTCAATGCAACAATTTCAAAATATTACTTCAAATGTATATCTGCCTTGATTTGTCAAACCTTCATATTTTGTGGGGAAAAGGGGACTGTTGAGGGCACTCCACGGAGGTGGAAGCTGCCTCCAGACTTGGCCATCAGCAGTTCCAGAGGAGGGTGCAGATCTGCAGCATCACAGTGATGTCTCCAGAAGATCCTCATCCTAATCCTAATCCTAATCCAGGATGGCTGGGGAGATACCAGGGAAGACACTGTGCAGAGTCTGTGTCTCTCAGGTCATTAACAGAGCAGTATGATTAACATCATTGTGTCCATCAGCTACTTCCATGGCTGTAGCTGCTGGTGATTGAGTGAATTGGGATTTTAGGTCTCTGCATTTAAAAGGTAATTTTTTGGTTCTTCGTTCAACCAGTAATGTCTGTAGTGAGCTGCTCTCTACAGCACCAGGATTGATGCAGCAACATCTGACCTAAAAGTAACTCAGTTTTTACCAGAAGTGTTAGAGCTGGAAATGTGTCAATCTACCCTATAATTAGCAATGCTAATTAATGGGGCTTCAGGCTGGCCCTGACTGAGCTTTTTGTCAACAAATCTGAGGCCACCTTAGTCCTTCATCTAGGGCTGAGAGAGGTACAAAATACACTTAGAAAATGATGATGGCAGTAACATTTATGGGAAAACCACATTTAGCAGAGATATTACTTCCATTTTTCATGATCACAGATACCTCTACACTGTTAGCTCCAAAGAGCTGTCCTGGTTTTGAAGCTGTGTCTTCCTGCTGTCACTGCTCTTTCTCCATCAGTGCTTTGGGACATCTTCCCCTCAACACTTTCATCTCCACTAATTCAAACTGTTTCTGTTTTTGTCCCTCATCCCTTTTCCTGACTTTTACAGATCTTTAGCAGTATTTCTGTCATCTCCAAAGTTTGATTGGCTTCCAAGGCAACACCATCTGCCTATTTAGCTAATATGCTTCTCATGCCTTCTTCCTGATCACTAAAGGTGATGTTAAATAAGAACAATCTCAAGACAGATTCCTCTGCTATATTTTTTAGCTACAATCTGACAGTTTGATGCCTCCATTGTTTACCATCAGTCAGCCAATTTTCTGGCCAGCTATGGTGCTCATATTCAGTTCTGCTGAAATGATTTTCTTCAGGCCAATTTATATTTAGTACAGCAGAAAATTAATCCTGTGGTAAAAGAGTTGTGATGAATTGTTCTCTGCTCATGCTTGTCCTCTCCACTGAAAATGGAACAAGCTCTATATCCCACCTTGATTACATAAAATTTTGTTAGATTAATATAAATATCTACTTCTCTCCTACTTGTCTAATATTCTCCATGGCCATTTTCTTTCTAATTTACTTGAAGAATTCTGGAGTACAAAATTATGTTACCATAGCAGGCACTCTCGACTGAATGAATTCATACCATGTTTTATAGTAGCAGAGATTTATTTGTAAATGGTTAACAGAGGGTTAATAAACAGTAATATGTATTAAAAGCACCTATAATGATTATTCCAAAATTGTGACATCACCAGCAGACATTACCGAGGTTTGAAAGCAATTTATTGACCTAGATAAAAATCTGTGTGCTTAATTGAAACATTCATTATTCACTTAGTAATCTTTTATGAACCGTTAAGAAAATAAATGGAATGTGAAGTGTGACAGCAGCCTCCTCAATAAGGTTTACACAAACAGAACAAAAAAATCCCAGGTCTAATTTCTGCCTCAGGTTGTACATAAAGTCCATTGAAACAGCACCAATTTATTATTATCCGTACTCTCAGCAGAGCACATGGGCCCAGCACGTGGATGATTCCCATGCCCAGCTGGGCAGGAAAGTGAGGTTTTCTTAGCAAGCCCTGGGGCTGGGAGGCTCTGATGAGGACCCTGGACTCATCATGCTGTGGAATAGAAACAAAGAGGGGGAAAAAACCAAACAGAAATCCCCTCTAATACTTCCTACCTTGCTCTTCATCCTGGCCTCTTTGAACTAGAGCCGTCCTAGCAGTCACATCTCAGGAGAGAAGACTCCAATTTTCTTAGTAAAAGTGGGATTTCAAGTGGCCTTTGTCCTCATCACGTCAGCTGGCAGAAAGGACACTGAACTGCTCACTCCAACAAAAGATAAAAGAAGAAAAATTCACAATGCCTTTTGGTTTGAGCAGATTGTGGTTACTGCACTGCCATCACTCTTCCAAGCACGTTTTTCCCTGGAGTGTTTTCTTTTCAGACCTCTCCATGGCATTTGTCATTATATTAATACACTCTTTATATTTACTTTCCTCTTGCAAAGTGGCACGTGCAAAGGCAAGAAATTTATCAGTGTCAGTAAGTTTTTTACAGTAGAAAAAAACTTGTCAAAACAAACTAAAACCTACCAACCAAACAAACAACCAAAAAAAACCCCCAACAAAACCAACCCAACAAGTGGGATAAAGCAGCAGTGATTTTGGATTTTGCAGCATTAAGTCTCCTTCTCAAAATCAAGACAACAACTGTGGGCTCAAGATTAAAGGAATGTATTTCTTTGAAAGAAAAAAAAAATAGTCTTTGATTTCTGACTTCCATGCATCCACAATACAAACCTCTTAGCCCTATGACTGGCATATACTGGCTGCTGTTGTTGGGGGATTGCCAAAAACTGAAACCTAAAAATGTGTCAAAATATTGAAGACTTTCTAATACACAGTAAAGAAACTGCTCATGTCCATTGCATGGGCTCTCTTACAGACAGGGGACCCCAGCACTCTGTGCTGCTGTTGAATTTTTCCTCCACATGTAGAAATGTTAATGAGAAATAGCTCCTTGAAAATCATCTGAGCTTGATCTTGCTGCCAACCTTTGACATCATGGCCAGGAGTTTCATGGCAGTGTTCTCCTTCTCCAGCCCTTCCTGGGGAGCAGGGCCTGTCCCCTGCTGCTTGTTGGAGCCAGTGGAGTTTCCAGCAGCGAGGAGACACCTTCTGAACCATCCTCCATTAGTGAGGAGGGGATGCAGCAGGGCTGGCAGGATGCTGAAGGACAGGGATCCACTCCTGCTGGGAACGTGGCTTCTCAGCCAGCACAGCCAGCCAGCTGATGAGGGGCAGAATCCTGGAATCCAACTCCTTCACAAAGGCTTCAAGCTCCATTTTAGAATTGCTTCTCACCCAGCTGATAGAAAGTTTCAGTCAATTTCCAGGTTAAATCTATCCATGATCAATTTATGCTCCTTTGCTCCCATGCCAGTGGCACCACTAGCTCGCAGAGTCCTGTTCCTCAGTCCATTTATAAAGGAAAATCAGTTTTCCCCTTTGAAGTGCTTCTTGTAGAGAAATTTCCTAGTCCACAGGTTATCTGACCTGCATGTCTTTAACTTGAATGAGTCTCCATTGAACATGAGCAGGCAGAGGTTCACCTGGCAATCCAGCACCTCACACAATAACACTGATTCTTCTTTATCTCTGCAGAATATGCAGGTTCTGTTATCTCCAAAGAATAGATTGGACTTTTTAGAGCAATGTAAAGCCAGTGGCTGAGAGTCCATTTCTAGATTGATTGATGTGTCAGGGTGGTTTTTCTCCTCTGCTGAACTATCCTACCCCAGCAAGAACTGCTCCTATATACTCTTAAATATGCATAATTGTTTTATAATGTCAATATATTGTAAAAATAGAATGACTTTGCAGCTTACACTATTGCATTTATTTTGGTTTTCATTATTCCAGTGCCCAAAGTCATCTATTTATTAATCTATAATATGCTGATCATCTTCTGAAATGAAGAATATTTCTCAACTTTGTGCTATTAGCAAATTAAATTCACACACTGAAACCTTTTTTTGTTCGCAGATATTAATGAAAATATTAAATAATATTAGCCCTGAGGATGGTCTGCAGTTTTGCTGATGGTATAAAATTATTCAGGGTAGGAAAAACTAAAACTGATCATAAAGTTCTGAGGGAGGAAGAAACTGGCAGATTAAATTCAATGTTGATAAATGCAAAGCAATGCACATGGGGAAAACAACACTAAACACACATATGCAATGATAATCTCTAAATTAGCCATTATCATTCTGCAAAGAGATCATAGAGTGGCTGCAGATTGCTCAACAAAAACATCTGTTCATTGCCCTGCGGCAGGCTGGAAAGGTAAACAGAATGTAAGGTATGAAAGCAACCAAGAGCAGCAGGAAAAGCAGCTCTGTGCCGCTGAATGAGCCCCAAATTTGCCCACACTTGAATCCTGCATGAACTGCATCAAAATGGAACAGGCAAAACCCAGTGAAGACACAGAGAAGGAAAAAGTCAAAGACATGAGAGGGTTTCTGCACTGGGAGAAATTAAATAGACTCCAAGACTTTAACTCTGAGAAGAGGTGATGGGATGAGGCAGTGACAGAGCCAAGGAAAAGAGTGGCTGGCAGGAAAAGGTGAATGAGGAATGTTTATTCTCTCTGCCCTCGTACGAGGAGCTTGCGAGCATCAAATGCAATCACGAGGCAGAGCCTCTGTAGCAGACAAGGACAGAGTGATGCTCCCTGCTATCTCACACAAATTGCCAATGTGCATGCACACATAAGCGGTGCCATGACAGCATTCCCCAGTTTTCCTCAGATAAATAGAATTCATTAGATGGATGAGTGCTGTGTTTTGCAAGTATAACTTCCTTGGACTAATGCTAGAGCTATCTTATGCCACTAGGTAATGTTTTTTTCTTTCTTTTTAAAGGGGGGCATTTCCTTATCACTTGTATAGGCAAGCATTTGGTTTTAAATGGAATGTATTTTTTATATTCCCTCTATCTTTTATATTTGGAATATGGCCAGCAAGCTCCCAGTGAATGGCTGCCAATCTGCTCTGTGACTTTGGTACAGCACCCATGAAATTAGTGGCACACAAATGAGTATTAGCAGGAGATCTCCTGATCATAAGGAGATCGTTTGGAACTTGCAGTGACACTTGCTGAGACCCTGATTCTTTGCATTGTCCTACATGGAAGATAAAAAAAGGTCTGTTAAGGCCAGCCCAGAAGGAATAAGGGTCTGGGATACTTCGTTTGGGAAATTAGGTTTTTTTCCCAGATGTCAGAAGCAGCTGATCCTTCCAGAGTACCTCAGGGATGCCTTAAGTGAGATTAAGAGCACATTTACACTGACAGAATGTGGGGGCAGAGGGGATCAGAACATCTCGTGTGGGTCCCACTCTACAGGTGGAGAATTCCACATTTGCTAGACACGCCCTGCATTAAAAGGAATAAAGTGCCCAGACACCAGGAGGTCTCTGGTCATTCCCAGAGAGAAGCACAACAGGCACATTTCCCAGTTTGTCTGTCAAATGGAGAAATGTGTCTGTGCCCTGGACCCCCAGAGGAACCATAAATGGAAATATTGCCAAAATACTGCTTTGTTTGAGCAGGGGTCAGAACAACAAAAGTACACAAGGTTAATTCCAAACTCACTTGAAGCCACATATCCCCTTTCTTGTGGAAAAAGCGTTAAGAAAGTTTTAGTAAAACTCCCTCAGTTTGTTGGAAATTCTGGCATGGTAGCTGTGTATCTTACTTAAAAGGTCAATGAGAATCTCATGAATAAAACCTAACTCTATAATGAAAGCACAGTATTTAAAATTTCCCTGGATCTCCTCGCTCAAAACTGATTAAGAACAGACCTGCTGCTACGCTGTAAAACGCTTCTAAATGAGTCATCCGTTCATCAGCAAAGCCCCAAAAGTTCAGATGCAATTGCTTCAGAAAGAACATTTTCAAAACTATGGCATATCAGTTGAAAGATGCTGATAAACTTCCAATCCACAGGAGGGCCCTGCTAAAAAAAAAAAAAGAAATACTGCAATGGCTTTGCTTTTAAGGTTTCCCCAGCTGACTGATTAAAAACGTCACAACAGAAAATTCAAAGGTCACATTTTCTCAAGTGTCACTGAGAACTCACTGTCTGAGAAATTAGATGAGATTAAGATGCAAAACATTGAAACACTTTGAATCAAATTTAATCTTCCAATGTTTTGCTGCCTTTTAAAAAAGAACTAAACAAGGTAGGGAGATTTGTATTTTAGGAAAACCCTACTGGAAATCTGGCACTGCCAGCAGGGTTAATAAACTTTGACTGGATTTTGTTATTTTACTTGAGGAATTGGTCTAATTCATATCAGCTGAAAGTGCTTTTTAAGATGAATTGAAAGAAAAAGGATTTACCAGAGTTTATGTTCTCATGAATCTCTTCTGGATATCTCTGAAGGACAAAATTGAAGGTCAGTTTTACTGTCTATAGAAGCCAATCAGAAAACTTGAAAATGTTAAATTTTCTCCAGATGATAGCTAAGAAAAGATTGAGGATTTTCATCCACATTTAGCAAAACCTTTTCTTTCACTAATACAAGGCAATTTGTTCAGCTGCTCCTGGGCACAGCAGCTGAGAATGGGACTGGTGGTTTTTTACAACAAATTGTTGCTTTGAGGGACAGAGTGGAATCTCCTAAGGGAAAACCTTTTGAGACAACACGTGTGAGAAGCTGTGCATGGTCTCTCTTGGCTGATTCTCTCTGCTCATGCCATTCTTGGGTACAATTAGAGGAGTTTGGTTTTCCTTTTTCAGATGTTGGCTACAGACAGTGCAGGCAGCATCTGGCACATTTGGGGAGAGGCAGGGAAAGGGCCACAAGCAGGGTGTTTCAACAAGAAGGAAGTGGGAGCACCAGAGAGAAAACCAATCCTCTACAAAGAAAAGCCTTAGGAAAAGCATAAAGAGATAAAGAAAGGAATGCACAGGATTTTCCAGGGATCAGATACGTCATGGTTTAACCCATTGTCTCACAACCACCAGTAACCTTAGACAACTGAAAATGTTTGGAGTTATCCCCACACCTGGAAGGGGAAAAGAATCTGCTGAGTTCAAAGCTGTTGTAGTAAGATGAGAAAGGCTTTTTTTGGTATGCAAGAGTCTCGAGCAGATTGGAATAAGGGTAACATGTCTCACAAAAGGAATGATTTGCAGAGGAATAAACAAATGTGCATTTTCTTAATTTTTAAAAATTTGATTTTTCATTATCAAAATCAAAGCAAGGAAGTAAACAAGCAAACAAACCCCTGCCAAAACCCCATCTGGTTTCTCTGCCTTCCTTGAAGTCCTGAGACATATACTTGCTGAATCAGAATGTAGACACAGGGCCTTCTTTTTAATCAGCATCACAGTCACCTGCCACTGTTTTAATACAGCAGGAGCTGGTTCTCCTTTTTTCAGAAGTGCTATCTCCAGCCTGCAGCTCACATTCCACAGCAGGAAAGCAGCTGGTAAAATAGTCACTCTGGGATACCTCAAACTCTACTAGAACTGAGAGACAGCAGTTTCAAAGACTGTTTGCTTCTATGATTTTTGGGTTTGCTTTTGGGTTTAGCTTGTGTTTTTATTCTCCAGCTTAGAAAACCAATTCAACCAGTTCAAGTTAAGCAGTTTGGATGGATGTGGGCCATGTAGAAGCTGATGGCAATTTTCTAAGGAGGTGTGAACACTTGTTTGTCTTTTTGCAGAGGTGCCAGGAGAATGGGAAATGGGGACCTCAGTAGGACAGAAAGGCACCAAACATCAGAGCCTGGGGGCAGCCGAGAGCAGTGACTGCCCCCAGGGAGACAGGGCAGGGCAGGGACAAGGAAAACAACCTCACCAGGACCTTGCAGGGCAGGAGCTTTGGGGGGGGGGCTCTTAGGACACCAAGGATGGCTGTGAACAGGACTGAGGCCCAGATCCCTGAGTATTCATGGATAGAGGGCTTGGAATCCCTTGCTGGCTGTCCCTGTAACTCTGGGAGGCTCAGGACATCATCAGTACTTGAATAACACAACTGATGCTCCCAAGCATCCCACAGGCCTGCCTTGAGGGCAATGATCTAAAGGCAGTGGCTCTCTGAAGCTTTTCTAGATGGCAGCAGCCAAAGAGCAAGACCTGGATTTACCCTCAGGAACAAACAAGGACAGGGCACCTTCCTACTCAAATCTGCATTTAGGAAAAAGTCACAGCACCAGAGCATCCCATGGGAACCACAAATGTAAGGTACAACACTGCCTGCTGAAGGGCTTTCAGATTCCCCACCAGCAAAAGATAAATCTGTAAAGCATTACTGAGCTTTTATTTTTTCATTTCACATTTTCAGATGTTAACAAATCCTGCAGATTTGGTCCTCCCTGCAATATGAGGTGATTAGGATCTTTTCTATCACAGAATGCTCAGTTTTTCCTTCACTCACAGTCTTTATTCCCTGTGTGATAACGTGGTAGCATGTTACAGCACCACTTGACTTGTCAGGAATATGTTTTTTTATTTTTGCTTTTTGAATGCATTCATGTCTTACAAACACTTGCTCTAATCCTCCTGGAACAACCTCTGCTTCAATTATTAAAGTAACCTTTAATGAAATGGTTTAAAATGCTAGATTGGTGTTCGGAGCAGACTTCAGCCTTGCTGTGGATTTTCATCCCTTGAGCAGTGACACTGAAATCAAGGTTTCAGCTGAGCCATCACCCTGTGTCTGTGAACCCCAGCAGAAATATCTTTCTATCCACCTCTCTACAAACTCGTACGTATAAACTACAGCTGAAATAAATTTCTTTGATCATGACTGTTTTATAATTCCCACCAGTTTAATGGAATTCACCTTCCCTTTCTAGCAATAGATTTCCTTCTTGAGATGCCTAAATAAAACAACTTGAACTTCTTCTTTGTCCTTATAAAAATGTCTGCATTCCGAGGGCAAACACAGACAGCTGCTCAATTCATTAGATAATTAGGCTACTAATAAATTTGACACACTTCTTCTTCGTCCTATAATAATCATGACAACCTCCCAAAAACATTAATCTATTTTTTTTCTTTTCACTCCACTAGATTCAAGCTCATTTGTGGCCTCTCTCCTTGTTTCACTCGGCTCCTTTCCAAGCTGGATGCCTCTCCCTAAGGAGCAGTCTGGTATCCCCAGGAGTGACAGTCTTGGAAATGGAAACCTGGCTCGTGTTTCTCATTCCCAATCTCAATGCAAAGCCTCTCCCTTCCTGCTCTGCTTGACTGTGAAATCTGGAGACAGGACCTTGATGCTCAGCAGGACTGAACAAAGCTGAAGCAGTTGCCTTTCCCAACACATCTCACATTCCCTAAGTCCATCTGGAGCCTTTGGACTGTCTTAGCAACCTTGGATTAAAATTTACAAATAATTTCACTTGACAAACACAGAAACACAAAGTGTTGAATTTTGCTGCTGTTCAATAAGAACATTCAGAAGTTTCATTTGCAAGCAATGCTTCAGACTGAAAAGCAATGCCATGACTCTGGAAAAGAGGGTTATCAGTACCTGAAAATGACATGGTTTATTTTCCATCAAACCAAGAAAAACATCCCTATGACTTGTCCCCTGTTTAATTATTTTTTAAAATGGGTATAACCTAAAAAGAAAACAAAAGAACAAATTGGCTCAATAATTATCTTTTTGTTTGGAATTTAGACTTTTTCATCCAGCAAAGCACAAAAATTAAATATCTGCCAGACTCTTAAGATGAATGTTTTCAAATTCAGTGGTGCCGGCCTTGGAGTTTTATGGTGATTTCTACACAGTTTGCTAAATACCTTAAAACTTCCCTTTCTTGAAGCATGAAGCCAGTTAAGAATCTTGTCCTGTTCCTTCAAAGGTCTTTTTCAAGCTCTCCCAGTCTCACTGGAAAGACTGGAAGCATGGCCTAAGTGCATGCCATTTGCTCAGTAACTGAAGGCAAACTAAAAACTCCCAAATGGATTTTACCTTCAACAGCAGCTTTGAAAAGGGAGATTGGACCTGAGGGCCTAAAGAAGTGTTTCCCAACTTAATATTTGCTTTGATTCTCCAAAACTCCCACATCAGAGGATAGTCTGAGGGTATTTCAGAATCAGTTTGAGAGGATTTTAATAGATCATTGTTGACATTGCAGCTCCCACAGAATCCTTTCCTGGTGAACCTGGAAATGGGAACAGTAACTAATCTCTAGTCTTCATCAAGGCTGAGCTTGGGTTGTGAGCAAACCACTGACACCAGTAAAGCAAAGCTAAAAATAAGAAAAGAAATACACCTGTAAAAATCCTAGGTTGAGAATTTAAGACACCAAATGAATTCAGGCTTAAAGACAATCAAAGACAGAACAGGCAAAGGTTAAAGAACAAACTAAAATGGATTCCTCAGGCAAGAGGTTAAAACTAACTAAATAAAACTGTTTGCAAGCTGTCCAAAACCACAAATCCTTGCACGTATCCTTTCCGTGGTTGCTGACTGCGTGAAGACCCCTGACTCTGTCATTTTATACCTGGCTGCCTGAAAGGGAATAGCTGTGACAATGTCCCTGTTGGGGCTGTGGTTGATGCCAAATTCTGGGCTGGGCAGCTGGAGCTTCCTGAGCCCTCTCTGCCACACCACAGGACTCCTTTGCTTTTTAATTTCTCTCCACTCCACTCGTCTGTGTGGTACCAAACCCAGTTAGGGCAATAAATGGTTTTGATTTAGCAATAATCAAAGGAGGGAAAGTCTGGCAAAGAGCTGGAATAGCAGAAGAGGTCCATGACACCTGACAGCCCAATTCCAGCCTCCCCCTCCTCCACAAGGACTCAGGCAGCTCTCAGCCCCACAGGTGACCTCTAAGAGCCCACCTCCACAACAGGTACCTAAAGAGAGGGCAAATAAAGAACAGAGCTCCACACCATATGCTTAATCTGCAGGTTAATTGCTCCACTACTATTGTATTTAATTGTTCCCAGTGAAGTCTTCCTAATTGCTTTTCTTTTTACCCAATTGAGTAATAATAAGAATATTAATAATAAATATGCCAAGAGTTTCAAGCAGAAAATTATAAAAGCCATTTCCCATGCAAGCAGGTGGAGGAAAGTGAGTGCAAGGATGAGAAATGCTTCTTGCCTATGTGAAATAGAAGAGGAATAATAGCAGCTGGCACAGGTAGGCTGACACAGCCAGTGCCTTGTGTAAGTCCCTGCTGGGAGGTGAACTAATGACCAGCTGCCTCATTTCCCCAGTACAAACTGGAGTCAAGCATTTGCAAAGTTGCGTGCTGATAGTATACACATTTCAATATAGCCACATGAATATTCATGAGTGAAAACCGTTCTGCTTCTTAATAGCAGCTTATAGCCAAATGCCAAGATTCTTATCCAGAAAAATCTCTCGTTTAGCTGGGTGGGAGATCTGCCCAAACTCAGGCGTTCGGGAGCTCATTTTAAATGCGTGCCACGCAAAACAGTTTCCTGTTCTCCTTCACCCCCAGCACTAGATTAGCACGTAGAAATACCAAAACTCAATAGTGGCAAGTGTGTTTTTAACACCTTGGGGAGCTGCAGATTCTCAGTTCCAGAACACTACAGGCTCTTCCTCCAGAAAAATCCTCTGCTGTATCAGGCAACTTCTCCAGTGCCTTGGTGTCTCACAGCCACACAACAGGCTGGAACGCCTCGAGGGGTTGATGAATGGGAAAGCAGCAGAATACTGGAGTTTGTACTTCCCCTGGGTCCCCCAGCTTGCTGGTTTTCAAAGTGCTTTGTGGCACTTCTGCATGGAAAACGTTCCTGGAAAGGCAGGGCTTTGCAGCGGCTCCGAAGCAGCGTTTCCCGAGCGAGCAGCCCTGCTCAGCTCAGCGCTGTCCTCTGCCAGGCAGGGAGAAAGCCAGCCCTTCTTAATCACCCCCAAGTCAATGAAGGGCACTGCCACCCTGTCACTTGATGATTAATTACTGCATCTGCAGGCAGGGCTGCCAGCAAACTCGTGGGCATCATCCATGACGCATAAGCAGCCATGGATTTAAAGGGAAATGTGGATGGCACAGCAGAGCCAGGGCTCAGGAGGGCACGGGGGGGCCTTGCCCCACTAAATCAGCATCTGCCACCCAGCAGCTGCAAGGCCAACAAAGCTCCTTCAGACGAGAACAAGAGAAAGCCCTCAAGCCACTGGAGGAAACTGTGTTATTATTCATCTTCTTCCCAGTGCAAGTATTCAATCTCTTCCCACCCAAATGTTCCCAACATAACGATTTCCATGGGTACATCTAATGCCACTGGTGCTGGAAATTCATGAGAGAAACACACTGGGGATCTCAGCGTTTCTCTGGGAGATCAGGCTTTAGGAGGACCTTTAAGTACCACAACAGCTGGAAATTCTGATTTTATGCAGTGTTGTTTTATTTACCCTGTCTGTGGGCATGGCAGAACTGGGGAGGGGAGGGGGTGATTTGTTGTGAGGATAAGATATATAAATGCCCTTGCAAACACACAGCCCTGTTGCAAAGAGGTGCCCAGGAGATTCACAGGAAGGGACAGGTTAGGATTTCTGTCTTCTGAGCTATTGCAGAATTGCTTCTGCCCAAAAAAAAAAAAAAAAAAAAAAAAAAAAAGAGAAGATGATTTGGAATTAAATAAAGGAGGTTTAAAAGTATCACTTTTGTATGACTGTATCCTCTCCCAGGCTGGCACACACTGGAGGGTGATACTTCAGTTCCATCCACTCCCATGGGCCTGTCCCCTGGCTTAGAGCACACATGGCACCAGTGGGTGGCATTCAGTTTTCATTGCTCCTTTGTCCCAAAGCTGGAGGCATCTTTTTGTTTTAATGGCACATTGTGTTCCTTGACAAGACAGAGCTAATGCCCTGAGTGGGATTCTATTCACACAGCAGCACTGGATTAGAGATTTGATTTTCCTTTTTTAACAAATCAGTATAGCAGATGGTATTGGGAAAAGAAAGTGCACACACTACAGAGATGTAGCAGAGCTTCCCAGATCCCTGCTGCACAGGGAACAGCACTAAAAGGCAGATCTGTGCAGGCCAAGGAATTATGAATACTGCCTCCATTTTTTATTCCCCCTCTCAGAGCCAAGACCCCACATGCCCCCAGATGTCAGAGCTCTCCATAGGATCACAAATAGTTCAATGGCATTCCAGTTTTAAGGTTTTGTGGGTTCTTCTTGCTATTATTGCCTCCTACATCCACATGATGAAGCTGTCACATTGCAGGGCTGTACCAGCTGCATTTTTCCCTGCCCAGGGTTTCCTGACACAGCCAGGTTACAGACACAACCTGCTCCTGTGTCTGAGCTGTTGGTACAGCTGTGTGAGCAAATGCTGTTCCTCCCTGTCTGGCTCACCTCAGTCACCAAGGGCTGCACACCAAACCTGAGCTCAGCCCCAGCTGGGCCTGCCCAGGGGCACTGTGACAGCAGGCACACCCTCTGTGACAGCCCAGGGGGACCAGAGATCCAGAACAGGGGGCTGTGCCCTGCCCTTTTCCCTGTGAGGAGGATTTCATACAATCAGAGAATGCTTGGGTTGGGAGGGACCTGCTGAAGCCATCTGGTCCAATGCCCCAGCCACTGGCAGCACATCTTCAACTTGAGCAGCTTGTTCAGAGCCCTGTCCCACCTGACCTGCAATGTTTCCAGGGATGGGGCATCCACCACCACTCTGAGCAACCTGTGTCCATGTTTTACCACCCTCACAGCAAAAACTGCCTTGTTATACCCACCTACATCGACCCTCCTTCAGTTTAAAGCCATTCCCCCTTGCCCTATCACTACATGTCCATGTCAGAAGTCCCTCTCCAACTCTCCTGTAGCTCTTTATGGTACTGGAAGGCTGCTATAAGTTCTCCCTGGAGCCTTCTCTTCTTTAGTTTGGACATTTAGTGGAGGAAATTTGGGAGGCACAGTCACCAGCCAATCAGAGTCATCACAAGCAGTGTGAAATAGAATTAAACAAGAGAAATGCTCCATGTGTCCAGTACACAGCATGACAAGACACAATATGTAGGAACAGATCCCCTTCCTTTCTCCAAGAAGCCACAATTTATTCAGGGAAAAAGAAAGAAAAAAAAAAAATTAGAATAATCTGCCAGCTGTTCCTGGGTAAAATAGCATAACATATCAACAATATTTTCACTTCTTGGCTCTTGACATCCTCTCACCATTATGGACTATTTAATAACTGAAGGGAAAAGGAGATGCTGCAATTTCCTCTACAACAGCTGCATCTCTTTGTCCTGATCAGCCTTATAGTGGCTTCTTACAGCTAAGTAGCATCAGGGGGGCATTATCAGCAGCAGTCCCCTTATCAGACAAAGCCACAAACCCACTCAAAAGTCACTGCATAGATTGTTTCTTTTCACCAAGCAAAATATATCTCACTGCAGTTCTTTTTTATTAAAGCATTTTGAAGTGTTTCTGTGCAGCATGCTTGACACCCAGTCAAGTGTCCTTTGCACTGACTGCTGCTGGAAGTCACCTCTTTGGAACAAAATTTGTCTCTTTCAGAGAAATAATTGGAAGAAGGAGAGGGAGGGAGCCCTTAACACTGCAGATTCCCTTGGATTTTGTGCAACAGGATGGGGCATGAGACTCCAAGGTTTTGGACAGGGGCAGGGTCCTCATTTTCATTCATGGTAGCAGCTAAGGGACAGCACGGAGCTAAATTTTACCTGTGAAATCCTGTAAAGTGGAATAAAGAGGTCTGTTTTGCCCAGAACAATGAACATGGGGTTCTGCAGCAGCCCTGGGTGGTGCTGCTCCCTCTGGTCTGCACCACCACAGCTTCCCCCCATCAAGAGCTGTGATATAACTGAGAGTCAGCTCCAGCTCTGTCCCTGCTGTCAGTGAGCAGCTGCCAGCTTGTCCCTGCAGCTCTGTTCAGGAGGGGATGTGTAGGTGGGCACTCTGCTCCTCCTTACCCTCTCCACACCTCGCTGTCTCCTTGCACATCCAGCCTGCAGCCCCAGGGAGCAGCAGCTGTGCAGGCAAACATCCTTTCCCCAAGCAAAACAATTAATGCCCCAATTAATCCAGCAAAGGCAGAGGAATGCTTTATGCTCCTGTATTCAATTGTCTGACCAGTCAGGAAGCTGTTGCACCCTGAGCTTTTGTACAGATGAAAGGAGAAAATTCACAGAAGCGTTTAGAGTCTTTGTCTCTCACTCCTGGCTCTCCCTTTTTCTGTCACTGTTCTGCTGGAGAAGGAGTTTTGTTGTAGCCAAGTCACCTGTGGCAGTGGACTCAGACAAGGGGACAATGAGAAAATTAGTGGAGGGAGACATGCAGAAAACCACAGCAACGAGGAAAAGAAACCTCCAGAAAGACAATCTGAATATTTCAGCTGTTTCAGCAGCTGTCTCAGAAGACTCTGTTAAAGCAAGATTTCTTGTGCTGCTACTTATTACCTGAAAAATAAATAGGGAACAAGAAGAGGAAGCAGAGAGCTCAGACTGGTTTATCTGAACGAGATGATGATTTTTTATGGATACAGAATTTGAGATTAACAAGGAGATAGATGCTTCTGACATGTTTTAGGAGAGGGTCCAGGGACACACAGATTTTTAGCAGATTGGATGCAGAGAGATTAATTTCACATGAGCCAAAGGGGGAAGAAGTGAGAGGCCATTTCTGCACTTGCTTTCTCCATGGCTCTCTTTGCTGTTGTCTGTAGTTCCTGAGTTGGATTCAAAGTGCTTATTCAAACCAGCAAAACCTCTGTGATGGATGGCCACATCCACTGTTATTCACTCATTACATCCAACAGGTAATGCTGGAAAGAATAACTACAACAGGTCTTAATGTAGCTGTCATGTAAGTATAGGTGTAAACATTTTGTAAATTTATGCCAAACTTTTGGGACCATGTCTTTATGAACAATTACAGGAATACTTTGGGCTTTATCTTTTTTTTTCTTTCTTTCTCTGTGTGTCTGTCTGCACTTCCTGTAACATTTTACACGGCCAAAAATAAACTAGAGTATGGTCTCCTTAATTTCAAACTGGAAGAGAGGAAGATTGTTGTGGGATCTTGTGGCTAGAAATCTCAGGCTGAGTTTCCCAAGCAGTTTTCCTTTGCCTCCATATCTGAGTATTAAAGGAAAAACTGAGAATTGCTTTCATTGGGGGAAAATGTACTGGTTACACTGCAACATAAAATACAGATTTGCATATCAATTTTTCTCCTGTCAGATGTGTTCTGGTGAGAAACAGTGAAGTACACACCGGAGATGACAAGACTCTACCTCTCCTTCTCATCCTCTTTCTGTAAATAGCCTCCAATTATTATTATCTCAGACATTCAGCCCAGCTCTCTAATGAAAAGATTTTGCTTTAGCGAATCCAGAGTGGCCTCAGAAGAGTGTTTATTCTGAAAACCTTCAGGAGCAAAGAAAAGATTTGGCAAAGGACTTGGCTGGGTAAGAGCTGCTGTCTGCAATCCCCGTGCCAGGACTGTAACACACAGCAAACACCAGACCTACAGGTGCTCTGCAGTCCCTGTGAGGGGTGAAACACCTGCAGATCTCGGTCCTCCTGCCCCGGGGAGCTGCAGCACCTCCCAGGAGAGGCAGCCGGGGGTTGGTGCTTTCCCACAGAACAGCACCTGCTCATGGGAGCAGGGAGGGAGCTTGGAGGATGTGCTAATCACAGCCCAGCACTAATGCAGATAACAACCTTCCTCAGCCATCTCCCTGACAGTGGGTCTTTTTCTGCCTCATTGGAGGCCGGGGTGGAGGATAGGGGTTGTTATTCACATACCCAACCTGGGTCCTTCTTTCAAACACGATGCCAGATGGCCAACAGTTTTGATTCAGGTGAACAGCTCATTTAGCAGGATCAGGCTGACAATTCAGTGATTTCAAGAGCAAACATCAACTCAGAAGCAAAAAAAAAAACCATAGGGGCCAAGCCATAAAATATTGAAATAGAGATGGGGATGCACCTGAGCCTTGCTGCAGAAAAAGGCTCATGAATTTTAAGGATCTTCAGACCTACTTAGAGGAAACCTCTACTCACCATGCATCTGCATGTATATATAAATTTAAAAAGAACTGAAACGGGCTTTCTAGAATACCTTAACACAATGAAATGTTTTTTTCATAGTACATCCATCACGCAAAATGTCAAATACAGTTTGCAGAGAAAATCAAACGGAATTCAAAGAGGAAAAGAAGGTCTGAAGGTGACACAGTGAGTACCACTGAGAAGTGACAGAAAGTCAGAGAGCAAGGCTCCTCCTGCCCCTGGCTGCTTATTTACTTTTATAGCTGGTAACTGCATATTGATGCAGAGGCTTATTTTTTATATACTTTTTACTTAAAAGCATATATTTACAGAGAAATAACTGACCCTGAAGTTGCTTCTTGGAAACCTCTCTCTGCCTCAGGTTGGATATTTGGCTTATACTCCTGAGTCCTTGGTGGAGCAGAGAGGTGTGTAAGGAACACTTGAGCTCAGAGAACTGCCTTCTTTTGGTAGTTACTCCCGTGCAGAAATATTTTCAGATTCATAGCCTTAATTTGTTTTTAGGGGTTCAAGGCACAAATCTCACTTGGCTTTGTTACTCAGCAAGCAATTTAGGCACTGGAGGTGTCCAAGATCAAGGTAGGATGGGGCTCTGAGCAACCTGTTCTAGTGGAATGTGCCCCTGCCCATGGCAGGGGGGGCTGGAGTGAGATGAGCTTTGAGATCCCTTCCAATCCAACTCATTCTATGCTCTTCTTTGGCAGTGGGAGCAGGATTTGGTGAGGACTTCTCTGCAGACCCCTCTATCCCACCCCAGCAGGTCTCACGGGACAGAAAGAAGGAGCCCAGTGCTGAAGAGATGCTAAGGCCTCTGCTGCTTTCCAGCACTGCACATTTTATCACTGAATAGCCTCACTGCAGGGCAGAATCCCTCCCCACTATAGATTTATACCAGTAAATATGTAGATTCTCCCCTCTGATGTTGTTGCTCTTGATTAAAACCTGTATGGGAGCAGATTTTAACCCAGTATGCTCATTTCCAGGAAGGGCAAGTATTAGCTGAGCTCCTAACTCTTGGATGAACTCTTTCTTTTGCAGCATTGTGTTATCAAATGGGGTCTCTGAGAAAGTTTATAAGCCTAGATTTACAGCCAGTTTATTTCCTGGTAAAGAGTCCCTCCTCACATCAACTGCCTTCTCTGGGGGCAAATGCAATTAGCACTGGAAAAGAAACTCTGCTGTATTTACATTCTTTATAGCCTTGGCTTGATGCCCTGAACTTCCTATGAAATCTGCTGTGAGGATGGCTATAAAAAACATAAAAAAGGAGTGATTGACAAAAGAACAGAGAGTCTCACTCCCAGGGTGCTGAGATGGCTGTGAGCAGAGCTCATCACCTGGCTGCCCCCATTAAAGAAAATTTCCCCTGGGTCACCCTGTGAGACATCATTGCCTTGGTGTGAGGAAGCCTGAGCTGACCCAGGGAAGGAGCAGCAGCAAATTGCACCAGTCCCAGATTTACACTGGTAAATGGAGGAACTATGAAGTCCTCCTCTGACCTAAAAGTTGATATTTTTATGTACTGCAGGGCTGTCTGTTCACTGGCTGTGAAGAAAGGGAAAGAAAACCCCAGATCAGTGCATACTCATGAATTACTTTAAGATCCTGGGTTTATGTTCTCAAATAGTCAGGTATGGTTCTGGTTTGAATGCAGCTTTTCAAAAATTTCCAACAATTATTTCCAGCACAAATAATGCCCATGGAGTGGAAGAAGCATTTATTTGGTACAGAGGGAATCAGTTTGATCTGTCATTTCCATAGCACGAAAGTAGAACAGGTCTGAAAAGAAAAAAAAGATAACAATGTCACAATAAAGAATACTAATCCCATAATTATATAGATCAAATTAATCTCTGGGACAAAGAAACATCAAAGGTCAATGTATTGTTATTTTTGCCCAGGAAATTTCCTTTCTTATTCTGATAAAAAGAAAAAGACTGTAGTTTGCAAATACCTGTTATTTTTCAGGGAAAAAGAAGAAAATCTGGGATGTTTTTTCTCTTTATATCCATCCATTTTTATTTTGATTTTGACTTAAGTACAAAACATAATGAACCCAAAAATTGCTACAAATGCAGACAATCTGGAAAGATCAATACACAGTTCAGCGGATTGGAGACAGAATAGTCTTGCAACTTTCCAAAACAGCATCCTAATGTTCTAGTTTAATTAAATACAGATTTTCAAAAGACAGTTAACAGAGCAAGTACAACTGAGCAGGTTAGGAATGTTGATTTCTTCTCCTTAATTGTGTTGTGAAGCCACCTCCACAGATAATAGAATAACGAATTAGCATGGAGGACAAAAGGACACAGTAATGACACAAATGAATAAGGAAAAATGAGACAGAGAATAAGGAAGTGATGGGGACTAAGCCTTGCTGATTTCTCCTCTCCCTGATCCACTCTCTCAGGCCTGGCCCAGAAGCCCCCAGTGACACCCAGCAGACCCTGGCCCTGTGTCACCCCCTTCTCCCTGAGCCCCTGGTGGCCACTGATGTTCTCCTTCAGCTGGTGTTTATCACAAAGCAAAACACCTCCTCCTTGTCCACCCATCCATAGAACACACGTTCCCAGAGTTCCTGGGCTTAAATTTCATTTTGGAGGCAATCAACTTCAACAGAGCTGCTGATTGCAGCAGGACAGGGATTAGATCCTATGTGGGTAAAATAACATTTCTCCACCTTCCCAGTGCTAATCTGCCCATGCTGTACTCACTGTGGCCATTGCTGAGGGAAAAAGAACCACAATGAAATAGGCAAAATAAAACATTTCAGGGGAGGTCTCAATGAACAGGCCAAGGGATTTTTTTCCCCACAAAATTTGAATTTTTTTCTTAAAAGTTCCTACAGAAATCAACATTCAAAATCTGCCATGGAGTTTTGATGCTTTTTTTAATCATCAGTCAAGCAGGAAGGCAGCAACAGGATGCACAGTGTCATGTGTGTGTCATTGTAACAGGAGGCTTTGGGGATGTGCTAAAACCACATAAAAGTTTCCAGATTCAATTTGGATAAGCACTTCAAAATAATCTCACTAATTAGCTGCAGTCTTCTTAGTTGGACACACTTCAGGCACAGCCTTTGCCACAGGATTTCCCTTTTTCAACCTTGCTGAAAGCACCTTGAGGAATGAAAACTTCACAGCTCTCCTCCTTGGGCCACTTGGAAAGAGAAGAGCATAAAAATGAAAACAGTGGGAAAAGAACAAAACTTTCTCAGCATTTGTCACAGTTGATGCAGGTACAAGGCACAGTAGAATTTTTAGAAGATTTGTCATTTTACTGGAATGATTTTAACCCTTTCTGATACTGAGAATAAGCAGTGGCTGCATAGAGGTTTCCAAAGCAACTAAGAAGACAGGGTCCAAAGCTCTTCCAAAAGTCATATTTTGATTAGGCCTGAAAATTGAAGGCCCCTCATCACTTGTAGTGCTCTAGATTAATTCTGATGCAACACCTATTTTTCTCCAGGCTCTGACAGAGAGCAAAACTGAACATCTATTCTTCTTCTGTGATGTCAAAGCTACATATTAAAGGCAGAGATGTGCAAAGAAAGGGAACACAGAGGGAACAAGACTCTGCTGCCTTTCCTTTAGCAGAAGAGGGCTAGAGAAGCCTGGCCAGTGTGAGAGCTCCTTTGTTCTGGCAGCCAGTGTCCCCTGAGGTCCCATCAGGGGCTTTGCTGCCTGACCTAACCCATGTGCAGCTTTTTGCATGATTTTTCCCTTACATATCCTAAATCATATAATCCTGCCACAATATAAAAGTTAGGCCTGCACAATCCTTCACAGTCACATCCAGAGCTTGTGCTGGACCCCCTGAGCCACCTGGGAGCTGGATATTTACTTGATTAATAACTTTAATTAATTTATTAATAACCTCTGTGCCAAGTCCAGGGCTCAGAGCTGAGACTCAGTTCTCTGCTGAGCATGGACACGATGCCAGCCTGGAGCATGGACACTGCAAACTGTGGTGGCTTTGCTGGGGACACTGGAGTGCCACAGCTCTCCCCTACAGTCACTCTCCTTCCTCTCCCCCTGCCTGGTTTCTCAGCTCCTCACTGGCTGTTTTTTGCTGCCCTCACCCTGCTGCTGCCTCCAACCTGGTGTGCAGGTGCAGGGGTCCCAATGGGGCTGGCACAGCAGCTGGCACAGCCTCACAAATTTGGAGTCCATCTGCCTTTCTACCTTCTCCAGCCACCCAGTCCTTGAGGGTTTTTTTATTGTTTGTGGGAGGTTTTTTTATTTTTCNTTTTTTTTTTTTTGTTTGTGGGAGATTTTTTCTTTTTCTTTATCTTTTTCTTTTTTCTTTTTATTTTTCTTTTTTATTTTTATTTTTCTTTTTCTTTTTTCTTTTCCTTTTCCTTTTCCTTTTCCTTTTCCTTTTCCTTTTCCTTTTCCTTTTCCTTTTCCTTTTCCTTTTCCTTTTCCTTTTCCTTTTCCTTTTCCTTTTCCTTTTCCTTTTCCTTTTCCTTTTCCTTTTCCTTTTCCTTTTCCTTTTCCTTTTCCTTTTCCTTTTCCTTTTCCTTTTCCTTTTTCTTTTTCTTTTTCTTGTCAGGAAAGCCAAAGCAGTGCTGTGCAAACCTGACCCTCCTGGGGCTGCCCAGCTGTGTGACAGGTCACAGAGAGAGGAGCAAACCCATCATGCTGGACAAGCAATTTCCGTGCAACTGGCAGGAATGAAGACTCTCAGGCTGTGAAGGCAGGAGGCAGAGGGGACAGTAATTGCTGTTGGCCAGGCAGAACTCCCATTTCATTACTGCACTGGCAGATACCCCAAAGAAACACTGCACACAAGCCATCAATTCATATTTAAGGAGTGAATAATATCGACAAACATGCAGAGGAAGGAATGCATACAAACAGTTCTTATTCCTACAGCAGTGTCCTGTTGCTCTGCAGGTTTATCAGGGACTATTTCTCTCTCCCTTGCCAGAAAACTGTGTGGCATGTAAAAGCAGAGAGCTTTTTGAAAGGCTTTCTCAGGAGTGCTGAATATTTTGAAATACTCTACTAATAACAGATCAAGAATTTGGGTTTAACGATCCTAGATCAGCCACAAACAGTAATGCTGAGTTATGCTGTGCAAGAGGTTTGTGAGGACATGGTAGTTCCCATTCCCCAGGCAGTCAGAGTACCCTTCTTGAAAAAATAGCATCTGGCAGTGCCTGATAAAACTTGGCCAGGGCACAGTGGAGTTTACCAGTGGAGAATCCAATGAGAACCCTTTAAAGACCAAAAAAGTGTCAATGAGGAGCAAACATTCAGTGCTGAGAGTCTGTGAGTTCTTCATGTGCACTCCCATGTGCTCCTGACACTTTGAGATTGTCAGCATCTCTCCATTCCTGTGGTAATGGGAATGATCTCATGTACAGGACACAGCACTGCTCTGTTATTCTGAGTACAGCACAGCAAACACTCTGGAGGATTCAGACACATCTTGCCAGACACCTCTCTGACACTGCCATATTGATCACCAAGCAGCAATGAGAATCATAAATGCCTTTTTTAAAAATTCCATCACTGTGGGAAAAAGGAATGCACAAATATAAAGTTGAAAAAAGGATTAATTTCACTGAGTCTGGCCAGATCTTGGATACAAAGCCACTAGCCTCAGTTCATGGTTATGATTAAAGTGCCAAGCAATGAACAGAAAGGGTTCAATCAGGCTTGGAATCTCCTCCTGAGAAATGAGGAGTGAGTTTGTTTTCCTGATTATTCTCCACCACCCCATCCTGAGGAGCTGCTTGTTGAACACTCCCCCCAGCACATGAGAAAAAGAAGGGGGCCCTGAGAGACCTTCTGTACAGAGCTCATGTGGGCAGAGCAGTTTGAAAATTAAACTTCCTCCAAGCAAAACCATCCATAATTTCCTCCCAAATGCCTCCTCCTGAGTCAAGGAATAAAAGTTGCAAAATCAACAGAGGCATCTATTTTCCCTAAGGCAATGCACAGGAGCTGACCTAGCAAAAGCTTGTCTTTGTTTTGCTGCTACAGATTTTTCCTTTTGCTTTGGTCTTGTTTTGTTTCTAGTGGTACCAATCTAGCTGTCCAAACTGTCTCTGTTCCCATAGAATAATAATCAACTTCCTAGTTAACAGCTTTATGTAATGAATAATAAAAAGAATATATGAGTAACACAGCTCTGCCAGCATTGTATCTTATCCATTTTTCCCTCATGAAGGAATTTAGAGAAGTTAAGACGTCATCTAAATATTTTTAAAAGGGAGGAATGATGCCAGAATTCGATGACACATATGCATATTAGCAGTGGGAATAAAAGTTAACAGATATTAATATTTTTCTCTGGGAGGTGGACTTTTTGCTTAACTTTTCTTGGAACAAACATAATCTCTGCAACAAGCAGAGCCAGCACTTCTCTCTCTCCTCTATTATCTTATAGCTGCTTTAGCATTAAACTTTTACCTTTCGCTCCTGTACAATTTTAGTGAAAGTCTTCAATTAGCTTCTGTCTACTTGTCAGAAAGATATTTATCCCCCTGTAGGTGTGATTTCTACATTTAGGACGAGTTGTGTGCTCATCTTCGTGCAGAACCCTTCACAAGCTGGGGACCACAAAAGGTGCATTCCTGGAAGGTGGAGCTGCTGTCGTGACTGGCACTGCATCCTCTGTACCCACACACAGCACAGGGTGGCCTTGGCTGTACCTGTGAAGGGCTGCAGGAAAGCTGGGTTGCACAAGGCCTTGAGAAGCCTTCTGATAAAGCATTATTTGCAGATAGAAATGTTATCCCAGCCTTTTCATGGGTAGGTTGTGCTGTGTCACACCACCGGTTCAGCTGTCAGGCTGCCTAACTGGTGTTTAGAACATGTCAAGAGAACAGCAGAGAGGGTAGCAGGGTTTGATGGCAACTCCTGCAACACTTGGATTGAAGGGAGGATAAAATGAAAAATGGAATACTATTTCCCAGAGCTGAAGCAAGCTGTATTTACTGTGCTTGTGCTGGTTCACCAGCTGCTGGTGGTAAGGACAGAAAGTAGAGGAGAAGGGCAAATGGAGAGGGAGGCAGTGCCAGGCAAGGTGGGAAGAAGGGATAGGGACCTGGGGAAAGAAGGAATATAATGGGACTCTTAGATAAAGCTTTATGGATTATTGGGGGGAGCTGTTTAAACATTTACTTAATTGTGAACGCGTCAGAAATCTCATCAGGCTTTAAAAAGCAAAGCCCAGCATTTATTAGACTGCACATTGGAGCCATTAACTTCTGAAATAAATGGGTTCAGTAACCCATGTCCCTCTCCCACCATGCACCCACAGAGCAGGCCAGGTTTTAGTCCTGGCTCAGTCCAGCAACTCAGCCACTTTCTGGGTGCACATTTTTTGCTCTTTAGTTCTGTCTCAGGAAGCTGCCCAACCCCTGCATGCTCTGTAACTTCCAAGGGGCACAAACACCTGCCTAAGCTGGGTAATGCCCTCTAGCCTGGCTCTTTCCCCCTAAACCTGGAGGGGAGTAGACCCAGTGGGGCTGTGAGAGTGGCTGTATCAAATGCACTCAGACAATAAATACACCAGAAGGTTTGCTTCCTGTCAGGTGTGAGATGATAAGAAGACAGAGAAGTTTAGCAGCAGTGAAGGTCACTTAAATTGAGAATTAGACCCTTTTCCTAATTTTTTTTCTCACTAATCAGACTCAGTGAACCCCCCTACCTTTCTCTGAACCTTTCTGCTCTCCTTTCTCTGAGTCCTTGGGCTGTTGTTTTTGCTGCTGCTGACATGGACCCATGATCCTGGACATGGAGCTGCTGCTGTCCCCTCACTGAAGTCAACATGCAGGGCAGGCTACCCACAGAAAAGCTGTCAAGCCTTCATTTAACATGATGGAAAGCCTTGCCAAGGAGAAACGCTCCCTTATTCATCACCCTGCTGCCGGCACCCTCACAGAGACACAAAATGGCTGCTTGGCTGAAGATAAGGTCTGGCTGGTGTTTAACCTCCCCTCCTGGGCTGCAGAGAGGGGAAAATGTGATTAACAGCCACCATGCTCCTGTGTGCTGGAGGCTGAGCTCTGCCCTGGAAAGATGTCCACACAGCTGAGCTACCTGAAGTTATCGTGGCTTTGGTGTCCTTCATAGCGGCATTGAAAAAAAAAAAAATGTTATTGTGCTTTCCAAGGTATTTTTTATTTTCTGCCTGCACTATGAGCCTGCCCAGCCTGCTGGGCCTGAGATTTCTTTGCCCATTGGGTCACCAGAGAGATCTCTGGGGTGACAGGGCAGGACAGCAAGATGAGAAGGTGCCACATCCTGCATTCTCCAGTGGGCTGGAAGCATCTGCAGGTGGGGTGAACGTGAGCCCAGACACAGAGTGTTGAGTGAAGGGTTTGTTATCCTTAACCCAACACAGCTGGGGAAAGGGAGGGGGTGTTGGGAGGCTTTATAAAGCTCCAGGACAGACAAGAGTAGAGTTGGAGCACTACAATTCTGCTGGCTCTTTTGCCTGTGGGTTTTGACCCACTGCTGATCCCCACTTTGCTTCCAAGATAAGGCCAACCATGCACAGAACTGCAAGGTAGGACACAAGGGGTTTATAATTGAGGGTGTGACTGATGGAGTTGGTTATCCTGAGGTGATACAACCTTACCCAAGCCTTCTATTCATCAGTTCTTGTCAAATAAATATATTGGATTGGTTTTGAGGCCCCTCTGTGGGCTGTGTGGGGAGGAATGGGCAGCTGGAATGCTGAGGTATGGAAGTAAGAACTTGGATGCTTTGATGTCTGTTGGGTTTGCTTGAAGTTTAAAGGCCACCTGAAGAATTGGAAGGATTTTAAAGCCATTTCTGAGCTGCTGTGTGGCTGCAGTTGTGCTGGGTTTGCACCTGGTGTTGGTACCTGGCAGTGCCAGAGGCAGCTGGGTTTGCAGAATCCTCCTGCTCTGGAGCTTCTCTTCCCTTTTTCTGCAAAAAAATGATGTTCTCAGAGGTATCTCACCCTGGGGATGGGGTGGTTGGAGATGTTTTGAAGGAATGGTTTTAGTCCTACAGCTGACTTTGATAAACCCAAAGGATCAGGTTGCCCTGGGATGTCTCAGGCTGTTCTCTATGTTTTGTTTCTACTGCTTTGTTTCAGTCATCTGCACTGGTTGTTTTATTCCATATCACTTGAGCTCCAACAGTAGCACAGCATGAACTATCTTAGCTTTTTTTCCAGAGCTACAGGAAAAAAAAAAGACTTAATTTTATCTTACAATAAACTGACCTTCAATTCCCCTTGCCCAAAATCTCACCTGCAGCTCCCTTGTCAGCTGCCAGGAAAGCTGCAGGTGATTTGCTTTGAGGGGAGGGCTCGGGATGTGAGCAAGCACCGGCAGGAAGACAGAGGGATATTTTTACATTAGTATTGCTACTTTTGAGTCATTTAGTGTCAGCTCAGAGCCTTCAACCACACCCATTCAAGACCTCTGATTCATCCTCCTGCTGAATGAAGGAGTGAATGAAGCGACCTGGAGGTGCTGGGGAGTGGACACACATCTGCCTGTGCTGTTCCACAGACCGAGAAGTTTCTGGTCTGGCATTGGCTCGACACTGTCCTGTCTTTGTCTCTTAAGTGCTGTTTGCATCTCCTGGGTTTAGAGAAGCTGTAATTTAGGATGAGTTGGCAGTAATTGTAGAGCACTGTATTGAGTCTCTAAAACTGCAGTGTAACTAGTCAGCTAATAGCCACAGCAACCCCTTTCTGGGGAGTGCTGGAAATACCTTGAAGAGATGAAATAGGTAGTCTTTGTTCTTTATTGAAGTTTTATGTTAAGAGCTTTACTCTTTGGCTCAAAGCCTGGTTTTGTCATTCTGTAAATGAAGTTTTAAAGGCAGTTTGTGAATATTGAAAAAGCACATTTTCATTTGAAGTTGTATCATTGGAAGATAAATCCATTGTTCTCTTCTGTTGATCTGAGGAGAGCACAGTTCCTCCAGGGATGTCCTGAGCTGGTAGAGACTCCAGGCTCTAATCTGTAATATCCCTGTGTTATGTGGATGCAATTTAGGGGACTCAGTGCACTTTATTGCTGTTTATTAAAATAAGAAATCACATCAGAAATGTGCACTTCTGCCTCCAAAACTTTGACAACGCTGTTATGGCTCTACTTGATACAAAACTCTCCTCCATGTAACTCTTCAAGCTGGCACAAATCAGACCCAGCTGAAAAGTTATTTCAGTAGTGGAGTCAAGCTCAGAGATGAGAAGCTGGGGAAAAGCATCCAACTTTGAACAGCTCTGGCTGGGATCTTTCCACTGAGGTTTCTGTGGTGATGAGCTGTTTCTCCAGGTGATGCCACAGAGTGGAATCCTTGATGGATGGCAATGAATTGGCAGCTTAAAAGGGCACTTTCCTATGTGTCACTTTTTTCTCCAATGCTTTCTGGCTAACAGAGGTGGAATTGGTGTTACTGATGTAGGCAGGGGCTTCTCCGGGCAAATTTGTTGCTTTGAGTTTATGCAGAGGAACTTTCTGAGGACTGTTCTGGGCCACCCCCTGTGCTTGGTGGGGGTTTAGTCGGTGACTCTGGAGGGACTGATGTGCTTAACCTGGGAAATGCAAAGTCAGAATTGTCACAAGGGGTTGGGACATGCAAATATGACAAATACCTTGTCTCGAGTTAATGCTCTATTGACTCTTTTGCTGAGCTTTGCTCATTTTGATTACCTGCTTTGAAAGATGGGGCGTTTCACCTCCTGTGGGGTTCTTGGAAAATAATCCAGCATTCTCTGGAATCCTCCCCCAGGTTCAGCTTAAAGGCATTGTTCATTTGAAAAGTCCCTCTGGCTATCTGAACTTGGCCCTGACTGCTGTCACCAGCAATGGGGCAAGGGGGTTTTATCTCCAGCTGTAATCTGTCCCTTGTCACTGCAGCAGTAGCAGGGACTGGGTTTCTCAATTCCTGCTTTGCATAAATGCTTTCTCAGAACTCCTGGAAGCATTTTTTCCACTTCTCAGTGTTATTTAGGCAAAGTGTTTCTGCATGCCCTTCTGTGGAGGTTGGAGACTGATCTCTGCCAGCTTTCATGTGGGCTGTGGGGGTAGGTAGGTGAAATAAAAGCCCTAGAGCTTCCCAAAGGAAACTTGTGCTGCAGGATAGATAGTAAATAAAAGGAAGTGTGTTCAAAAATCTTTTCAAATGAGAACTGCTTAGGAAGACTTTGCAGTTTTGGCCTCTAACAAGTTTTCTCTTGTTTTTCCTGCCTCTTCCCTTTCTGTGCAGCCCTGCCCCAGCAAACAGAGAGCTTCCCAAAACATTACTGACAGAAACAAAGCTCGAGCCCACCAGTGCCATGCCTTAAGTGTCCATAATTTATACCCTGACACTACAGGAGATGTTTTTATTGTGTACCTTATTGTGAAATATTTCTGAAACTGCACCAAGACTTCTGTGCTACGCTTAGTGTTTCTATTTGTGTGCAATGGTTGAACAGCAACAACAAAATAAGAATCCAAGCAGATGGCAGCACAGAGATATCCTTGGTTTATTCAGATGAGCCCAGGAAAATGAGTATCCTGATGATTGGATGATATGTGTCATTAAGCATATAGGTTAGTCACCACTCAGTATTTTGTCTGCTCGACAGAGTATGTAAACCTTTAAACATAGACCACTATTTTTGCAGTTATTTGCATGGAATAGATCCTGTTATAAATGTTTTAATAGCATCCATTAATAGGACTGAAATTGATGGGAGATTCTATTGATGGTTAGGCTGTAAAAGAAGATGCTCTTAATAGAGTAGCCTCAAAAAATCCCTGATTCATTTTTAGGCTTTTTGTCCTTCTTCAGAAAAATCTTTAGTTGTATATCATTTATTATGCCCAGACTATCATGAAGAAATCACCTTTCATAGCTTCAAAATAGATGTGTAAGCTGGTTTCTCTGCTACCTGTACGTTTTTGCGTGGTGAGACTTTGCAATGTGAGCTTTCTATCTAAAAAAAAAGGAATAAAAAGAAAATCCTGCAGCTGGTAATGAGAAAAAATAGTGTTCAAAGGTCAAAGATTTCTAGTAAAAATGGGATGTGAATGAGTATAATTTGGTACACATTGTGTTTGTAAGTCTAACACTGAGTAGGTGACTTACTCCAAATAATTCTAGAGTTCTTGGAAATAATCTTACATCAGAGATATGAATGCAAGTCCTCTGATAAGAATGGATTTTTCAGATGAAACATCCAAAGTGTTATTATCCCTTGCATGGTTTTCTCTTGCCACATCAGTGTTTAGCTGGGAATCCATTCTGGGAGCTCAGGTGTGACAGAAGCTTGTGCAGCACCACTGTGAACCAGGAAAAGGAATCTGACTCCTTTAC